>VUQH01047332.1:0-16520 GCA_015106775.1 Etroplus canarensis
CACTCGTCCTTCATCTTTTGTTTCTGCTGAAAAAGCCTCACATACCTGATAAACACGCACACGCACACGCACCCCACACACCCTGAAATATCATATCTTATCTCATCCTGAAGTCTGCGGCGGGGGGGGGCGTTGTTCTGTAAAGTTCGACATAGCCGGGCTTTCTTTGTGCGAGCTGCCTGCACAAAAATACCTAAAACTCCAATCAGAGATAATGGGTATCACAACAGTGGTTATCAACTTTCTTTGTTAACCCAGGCTTTCTTCCTCGGGCTCTGTGCAGCTTAAAATAAAAGGGGGTTTGCGGTGCATCAGTTGACTCTTTGTTCAGCAAATATCTGCACTGGTGCCGCAATAAAAGGCAGGATAAGAATGCTGGCAGAAAACAGTTAATCCCGTGAATGTGTACGTTAATGTATTTATTTTACCCTCTCATTGCACGCTCAGCGCTTCCGTTTATGACCCCAGTTCCCCAAAAAGGTTGGAGCGCTGTGAAAAACATAGATCGCAACACAAAGCGATGATTTGCAAATCTCATGAACCAATATTTTATATCACAAAATAACATATCAAGTGTTTTACTATTTCATGAACAATACTAGCTCATCTTGAACTCGATGGCGGCGACACGTCTCAAAAAGAGTTGGGACAGGGCCATGTTTACCGCTGCGTGGTAAACTTGGTGTTTTGCGTTTCATGATGTGTAACGTGTCTGGACCGCAGGCAGGCCAGTCCAGCACCCGGACTCTTCTGCTGTGAAGCCACGCTGTTGTGATAGCTACAGTGTGTGGTTTAGCATTGTCTTGCTGAAATAAGCAAGGCCTTCCCTGAAAAAAATGTCGTCTGGAAGGGACCAGATGTTGCTCTAATACCTTTGTATACCTTTCAGCTTTGATGATGCTTTACCAGATGTGCAAGCTGCCGCTACCATTGGCTCTAATGCACCCCCATACCATCGCAGATGCAGGCTTTTGAACTGAGCGCTGACAACAAGCCAGATGGTTCCCTCTTTAGTCCAGAATTTCAAATTTCAGTTTGTCTGACCACAGAACAGTCCATTTTCTTTAAATGACAGAACTTCTACCCGTATTTGTGGATGTCACAGCCAACTGTGTTTACGGACAATGATTTGTGGAAGTGTTCCTGAACCCACGCACTTATTTTCAGGGCAGAATCATGATTGGTGACAGTGCAGTGCTGCCTGAGGGCCTGAAAATCAGCAGCATCAAATACTGGTTTTAAGCCGGGTCCCTTGTGCACAGAGAGGTCTCTAGATTCTCAGACCCTTTTGATGATATTATGTTCTCCAGGTGATGACATATTCAAAGTGTTACTTTCACATTGAGTAACATTATTGTGAAACTGCTCCACAATTTGCAGATGCAGTTTCTGGCATGTTGCTGAACCTCTGCCTCTCTGAGGTGCTCTTTTTACACCCAATCACATCACTGGCCTGTTGCAAATTAACTTAATTGGCTGCATCATGTTCCTCCAGCTGTTTCTTTTAGTACAACGTACTTTTGAAGCCTTTTGTTGCCCTTGTCCCAGCTTTGAGACGTGTTGCTGCCATCAAAGTATTGTTCATGAACCAGTAAAATTTCTCACTTTGAGCATTTGATTTGTTTTCTGTGTTCTTTTGTGAATTAAATATCGGTTTGTGAGTTGCATTGTGTCTTTATTTATATTTAGCACAGCGTCCAAAGCTTTTTGCAAATTGGGGTTGTATTCTAAACGTTAAACTGCATGAAAAAATGATTTTAAGGGCCCGTGAATGCCTGCACACAAGCACATGAAAACACTAAAATTTCAGACTAGATCCATTTAAACATGATCACAAGTACATTTAAGTGTGTTAGTGTCTCGTAATGAAGGAGATGTGGAAATCACTTTAGCTTTAGGCATTTTGAAGTGAAAGAAATTTAATGACTTAATCTTTGTTTTATTAATTTTCTAGTCTGTTTTCCAGTTGTAATGCCCGCAGCGGAAAACAGACTTAACGGTAAATCAGGACTGAGCATAAAAACACGTTCATGCTATTTTTGCATTCTGAGCTGAATGAATGTGAACTCATGCAGCAACCCGAGGCTTATTTGTGCCTCTAATCTACATTTACAGAGATACAGTCATGTTAAAAAGTTTTCACAGGACTTCATGCGGTCCTGTGAAAAACTAAGCGCACCCTTACTACTTCCATGGGAATTAAGCAATTTCCCCCTGGGGCTAATCAAGTTTTCTGATTCTGAAAGAGGATAAGAAACAGCCAGATGCTGCTAATCTAATACACTTGACCATCAGCTAGTGTGACCATCTCCATAAAAGCAGAAGTTGGCTGGTCTGTAACATTCAGATGCGTGTTAACACAATACCACAGTCTTCTAAGGAGTGGGCGTCCCAGAAAATTCATGCCAAGATCAGACCGTGGAAAACTCAGAGAAACTGATAAAACCCAAGAACTACATCTCAGACTCTACAGGCTTCAGTTAGCATGTCAACAGAAATGTTAAACTTCATGACAGTACATTAAGATGAAGACTGAATGAGCATGGTTTGTTTGGAAGGGTTGCCAGGAGAAAGCTTCTGCTCTCTACGAAGAACTTCGCGGCACGACTTAAGTTTGTAAAGTTGCATCTGAACAAACCACGAGACTTCTGGAACAATGTTCTCCAAAGTGGACATGTTTGGTCGTAATGGGCAATGCCACGTTTGGCAAAAACGCAACACAGCGTATCAGCACAAACACCTTGTACCAACTGTCAAGCACGGTGGTGGAGGGGTGGAGGGGATTTGGGCCATCTGTCCAACAGCTAAAACTTAGCCAAAATTGGGTCATGCAGCAGGACAGTGATCTCAAACACAGAAAGAAATCTACAACAGAAAGGCTAAAAAAGAAAAGCGTCAAGGTGCAATGGCCCAGTCAAAGTCCAGACCTCAATTTGATGGAAATGCTACGGTGTATAAACGAATGTCTGCAAACCTCAATGAACTAAAGCAACATTATGAAGAAGAGTGGGCCAAAATTCCTCCACAATGCTGCAAGGGTCTAATAAACTCATACCGAACACAATTACATCAAATATATTGCTGCTAAAAGTGGTTCTACAAGCTACTGAATCATGGAGTGCGGTTCGTCTTTCACAGGACTGCAGAGTCCTGTGAAAACGTCCTTTCTCACATGGCTGTACGTGCTACTATAGCTTTACTGCACGGCCTCATTTCTGGTGCCATTGCAAACATACAGCTGAGTATACAGTGCTGAGAATCTGCACTTGGGGCATATTGTAAGAAAACTAATTAGAGAAAAGACAGCACTTTCAAGTAATTCTAAAAGGGACCCATTATGCTTTTCATAATATTCTGTCATATATCTTTTGTTACATTGGTGGATGCTCTAAATTGTGCGGTTTCAGACTGTTTTTTTCTAGCCTTGGCTGTATATGATGTCATAGAGAGCTGATATCCCTAATGGTCAAGGCACATGGCCTTGGTTGTGAGCAGAGAAGCCCTGAAAAGCCCATTGTTTGAAAGGTATGATTTCTGAGGGATAGCCAAAGAGAAGAGACTTAAAGAGGTAATAGCTGGAACAGCTTGTTACACACAGAGAATGAACTGAGGACCTTCACCAAGGCCTAGTGTAAGATGAATAAGGAGTATTTTGAACCGTGAATCGTGCAAAGCTTGATACAGCTCGTATAGGTCATCTTTAAACCTAAACTATCATACCTTGCTCCAGAACGGTTATGTGTTTGGGCCAGGCATAAAGAGATCCCCCTATGAAACGTAGAAAATGCTGAATTTAGGCTCATTTAGCCATTAATTTTGCTCCCCCTAAGATGAGATCTTTCTTAAAAAAAACATCTACGGCAGATGTATCAGGATGCACGAGCTAGCCAGCAGTCGAAACCGGCAACGAACAAGAGCGCGACAAAGTTAAAGTCGGCAAACAGCTGCCGGCTCTGTTGTTGCTCTTGGTGGTTGATCCTTTTGGATTTACTTCCCCAAATTAGGATATACGATTAGCTCCTTTTGCATTTGTGCTTCTTTATTTGCCCGCAGAATTACTGAAAAAGTATGAGTGGACTGACATGATGAATTTCTGTAGTCGATCTTGGCCATGATCTAGATCCAGGAACCTTTTAGAAAGTCTCTTTACCGTTGCGAGATAGGGCGAAGTTGGAAATGTTGTGTCACACCATCACCCTACGGCAGCTCGGATGGGATTCAGCTCCACTGTGAACCTAAACTGGATAAACAGTTAAGAAGATGGATGGATGGATGGATGGATGGATGGATGGATGGATGGATGGACGGATGGATGGATGGGTCCTCATAAATATTTTGATGTTCTGAAGGAAATAATTGCAAATGAATCCAGATCCACCTAACCTTCCTGGTCCAGGATATGGTGGGGCTTTTCAGCCTCGGTGGAGGTATGTAGTCTCAGATCTGCTCCTGTTATTTTTGTTGTTTGTTGAACAGCTGCAGAATGGACGCTGAAACTAATCTGAATTTATGGCTGAGTGAGGACATGGTCCTAAAGTGGTTATTTAAAAAGAGACCGGGCCATAATTGCCCGCATGTTTTATTCCTTTTGTTTGATTGGCCGTAAATTGTCAAGTGGACGGATTTTAAATGGACTTTAAATAACGAGTGTTTGTTCGAGACGTTAATGCAGAAATATAAAATCACATCATGGACACTGCTGCACCAGCTGGCCGCACACGCATCCTTTCTCCTATCTTTGTGAGGACCCTCAGGCACATACTGCACTCCTGGGACGCTCGGGCCAGGATTACAGTCGGTTGCGGATGCACACACGGAGAGCTGCAGAAACAGCGGATGCGTGGTTCTTATTATACATACACTTTCTGGTTTTGCTTGGAGGAAGCAGTGCCTACCTGCATAGTTAGTCTGTGGCAATGCAGACAAGTCTGCGGATCAACAGCAACAAATTTAACTGCGCAGACGTCCACGCCGAGTCTGATGACTTAATTTATGTCACTTGAGCCCATGAACGTGGAAGGTATGACACAGGCGTTTGCCCTGAGCATAAACCCGCTTCTTACCCACACCCGAAAACCAGCTCTGAACCCTCAGCCTGCCGGTTCGAGGTGTGTCCCACCGCGAGGACCAAACAAAATGTCCTCACAAAGATAGATGCGGTTTAATCCTGGGGTCTCAAAACGTGTGTGTGTGTTTTTTTCTCTCTCTTTGTGCATTTGATGGATGTGATTGGTGTGTGTGTCTGCTCAGCCGTGCGTGTGACCCTAAGTGTGTGTGCGTGATTAATATTACATGAGGCTCCTGATGAGAGGTGGACAAACACTCCCAGCTGAGCTCTAACACACACGCACACATGAATGAATGCATGAGCGTATTGTCTCACACACACACACACACTCAGTTGCATGAGGTCACACATACACATGATTTACCAGCATAGTGTGTGTCACAGATAAGATGATGGCGATAACACACACACACACACACACACGCACACACACTTGCTCTTCACGCTGTCTTCACATCGCATTAAACAGTCGGTGGTTACCATGACGACCTGCACACTTTGGGATGCTCACCTGCTGTGACCTGTCATCTGTGAACCAATCAGGCGACAGGAAGCAGAAACTTGGGCTCACCTTAGCAGAGATGTTGCGTTTGGACAGTCTCACTCTGACACATTTCCTCTGCTTGTGACTGATCAGTACTGGTCACTATTGATCCTGAGTGACCTGCATGTCGCCGCGCTGCCTGTTGCTCTGCTGCTGGGTTTCATTTCTGTGTCTGACAAAAAGAACAACGTGAACGGAACGACGAGCGCCCACAGAGAAGATGAGAGAAGACGGCGGCGCAGGACCGATGAACGAGTCCGAGCCCAGGCCGGGGCAGGGAAAAGGCACGCACCTGCTGCAGTCTGACAACTGTGAGAACATGCAGAAGACTTAGCAGCTGGTTCCCATCATGCACCGTGGCTCACAGTGGGATTGCTGGGCCGCCCACAGCAGCAGCTGATGGAGGAGAATCAAAGGGATGCGTCGGCTGTGGGACATCCTCAGAGAGACGTCCTCAGAGGGACTCCGCTCTCTCTGTGAGATGGTTCATTTCATCTGCAGAGGAGGTTTTACTTAAGAACACTGCGTCCCCAAACACAAGAAATCTGAGCCCCGAGCCTTGTTAATTATGACTCAGATATCGCATAACATGTATAATGTGGATAGATAATGTCCAGCAGCCTGCTCTTACAGGAAGTGGCTGCAGTGTTAACAGCTCCTGGCAGCTGTTTCCTTTAATCCTGCAGGTAAACTAGTTCGGATTTGTTTCCTGCTGTGAAAAGGTTGTTTTCAGACTGTCAGGGAGGCATGAAGCCAAGATCATCAATCAGATAACTGCAGGTGATCTAAACTCAACAGGAAGTTCATCTTAGGCCTGCCATACACAAGAAAGCTTTGAAAAGACTCACTAATGTCTCTCACATCTGACTATAATAGGTCATATCTCAGAGGTTTTAGTCATAGATGAGCGAAAACATAAATGGAAGTACAGTACATAATGCAAAAACAGAGTCTGTACAGGTCTAACCAGCTTGAACTCTCCTAGGCAATGAGGAATAGTTCTGCAGAGAGGCAAGGCTGAGACGGTTTGGACGTGTGCAGACGAGGGATAGTGGATATACTGTACAAAGGGTGTTAAGGATGGAGGTTCATGGATGTAGTGATGGAAGACATGTTGTGACAAAAGAGGATGCAAGGGATAGCAAGAGATGGAAGCTGACCTGCTGCGGTGAGAAGAAGAGATTTCAGCAATAGTTCTCCAGGCTTCTTGAAGAACATTCCAAAGCTCTTCTTTGGATGTTGGTCACCTTTTGTTATGTTCTCCATTAAGATGATCCCACACTGCTTCAGTGCGGGGTCGGTGGTGTAATGTTAAGGTGCAGGGCTCATGATTGCGAGGTCATGAGTTCAAATCCCGGTCAGATCCCCACCTCGGTAAGGTCCCACCCGCAAGTGTGCCCCTGTCCACCCAGCAGTGAAAATGGGTACCAGTAAAATACTGGGAAGGCAACCTGCGATGGACTAGCGTCCCCACCAGGAGGAGTCTAACTCCTAAGTCGCTTCACGCTACAGAAACCGGGGATAAGCTCCGGCCTGATGAGCCTTGTAGGCTTGGGTGTAAAAGCCCAATGGACTTTACCTTACACTGCTTCAGCAATGTTTTCCTTTTCTTCTGTAATTTGCCATACCTCAGCCTTTTCTCTGGTTTCCCTTCTTTAAGAAGGGCTTCTTGACAGCCACCCTTCCACTGAGACCATTTCCAATGAGGCTTTGGTGAACAGTAGAACTGAACTGAAGGGTCAGATGCATCTCTCAGGTCCTGCAAAGATATCATTTAATGCCTGTCAAACTGTGTTACCTTTAGCATTTTTCATAGCTTTAACCAAAGAAAATTTAAGTTTAAAATGGGCTCTTTGCTAAGTTGTCGATTATTGGTTGACACAACACTGGTTTATCCCTTGTGTTAGGTGCCTGTTTCATGTTTAAATGATTCACAGACCAGTGTTACATGGTGAAAATAGTCAGGTACAAGGACTGGACTGAAAATGAGTGAAAAAGCAGCCAGTGTCCGAAGAAAAACGCTGAAAGACGCTCAGAAAGCCCGGAGAACTATTGCCCAAGACCACTTTAAAAAATGACAAGAAAGTCTGGCTCCTTAGAAGCAAAATATAGAGAAATTAGACTCCTGCACAGTTCTGTAAATAAATATTTGGTTTCTTTGGAACATCAAGACAAGAAAAAAACCGGATTTTATGATCACTGTACACCTGATGATCAAGACGAGGGAAGTCTGCCACAGCTTTCGCAAAACTCTCAGGATTTTATCGCAGCATTGGACCCTGAAATTGCTTGAAAAGTTGTTTGATGTAAGGCATTCATTGGTTTTAGAAGCAACACTCAGAACTTATGCATGAGTGCACACACACACAGCACAATTTTTGATTCAGCGTTACTTCCGCTTCCTGAGGATGTCATTATCTCTGATGTCTATCCAAAATAAACCACCAGAAACCCACTTAAAACAACAGAGAAAAAAGTTCTAAACCTGCCTGAGAGTCTTATTTAAAGTTTTCTTCAGTATCAGAACAAACACTGATAGTTCTTTGTACATCAATGATGTACTTCAAACGGGAGCTGCTTTGCTTTCACAGGCAACAAAGTTGCTTCAGTTTAATTAAAGCAATTCATGAGAAAATATCCACATGAGAGACATCATGAACACAACCGGCCTAAAAAACAATCCTTCTTTAACCTGGACCACACACGCGCAGCTGGATGGTCTCAGTGTTGAACTTTTTACATCCTCCACCCACCCCAGCTTCCTCTGGCAAACTCTGATGCAGCTCAAAAATCCATCCATTCATCCATCCATCCATGCCCAGACCTCCTTCTCCTCAGCCACCTCCTCCAGCTCTTCTGGGGGGACATCAAGCCATTGCCAAGACAGCCAAGAACTCTCCAGCGTGTCCTGGGTCTGTCTCAGGGCCTCCACCTTGTAGGACATGCATGGAACACCTCACCTGGGAAGCACCCAGGAGGTCAAATGCCTGAATTGCCTTAACTGGCTCCTTTCAATGTAGATGAGTATCAGTACTACATCGGGTGCCCCCCAAATGACCAAGCTCCTCCCCTAACTCTAAGACTGAGCCCAAAAACCCTTCAGAGGAAACTCATTTCTGCTGCCACTACTCAGAGCCCATGCTCATGGGTGATTGTAGGACCCGTGCAGGTGCCACACCAATCCATTCTGTCAATCTCCTGCTCTACTCTCCCCTAACTCAAACAAGATTTAGAGATACTTAAACTTGTCTGTTTGGGGCAGCTACTTGCTCTGGAGACATCAAGCCATCCTGAAAACCATGACCTCAGACTTGGAGGTGCTAATTCTCATCCCATCCACTTCACACTCGGCTGCAAACCACCCCAGTGCAAGCTGGAGGTCATGGCTCAGTGAAGCCAGCAGAATCACATCATCTGCAAAAAGCAAGAGACCCTGAGACCACCAAACCCCATACTCCCCAGCCCTTTACTGCACCTAGAAATTATGAACACAGTTGGTGACAAAGGGCAGCCCTGGCGGAGCCCAACGCCCACCGAGACTTGACAAAGCCTAAAACCCCAGTTGGAAATAACAGGTGTCAGGAAGGTGGTTATCAGCTTTCTTTGTTAACTCAGGCTTTCTGCTTCAGGATCTGAGTGCATTTGCATAAAAGGGGGTATTTTAGGCATCGTTTGACTCTTCTTCCGCGCAAAGTTGAGCACCGCCTACCGCCAATCAGAGACATTATCAGAGGAACGGATGCTGGGGATCATAAAGGACATCAAAATAGAATATGAAACACTGATGCTGCAGAAAGTCTTCGATCTTGGGAAGCATAAGCATTGATTTTACTGCTGAATTCATGGTCATAAACACCATATGGAGTGGTAAAGTAAATATTTTAATTGGAAGCAATATATTTATTTTAACGCTCTGTGTGCACTCGGTGCTGTGGTTTATTTATATAGAGCTCTGAAACTTTAACCTGATACATTTATATGTTACAGGTTACTCTGTGCGTTCAGTCTGTGGGAGCCTAATCAAGGAGATGTGGAAATCACTTTAGGTTGCTGCCAGATTAAAGTGAAATGAATTTTATTGGCTGAATATTGTTGGTGATAAATAGACCACGGATCAGTTCTCTAATCTGAATTTAAGTCTCTGCAATTCCATGATTGTGAAAGAGACTCAGCGGCAGCTTAGGAACCGATGCATGATTCTGCATCATCAACCACATACATGTGAACTCCCAGTGCACAGCTGGAGTCTTTTGGTGATATTAGTGAGATATGACAGAATATGATGCACATATAAAAACATATTCCTGCAGCAGAGCGTCTATAAAGCACTCAAAGTGTACTGTAAATAAAATAACCAGTGAAAGCGTGGCGCTTTCAGATGATTTTAAACCAAATCTCTGAATGCAACCAGCTTTGGAGCAGGTTGTGAGTTCAGCGTAAGTTACCCTGGTGGTATGAACGTGCCTTCATCCGCATTGGTAATTTGGCAGAGGTTTTACACCCTTCCTGATGCGTCCCTCCATTGTGAGAGGGACTTGTGTCCCCACCTGGAATCAAACCAGGGACCTTTTGCTTGTGAGGCGAATGTGCAAACCACTACACTTGAATTTCAGCCAATTCCGATTTTTTGCTGAGTCTCCGGCGTGACGCTGTGCTTACAGAATATAGATGCTACACATGTCAGCATGTGAGTAAAACTTCACTTTCTTTCCACTGACTAGCTGTTGTTTTGTGCATTGTTGGCTTTCGATCTCGGTGCGTCTCGCCGAATTATGACGTCTGTCTCACTTCACTGATGGAAAAGTCGGATGAAATGTGACATGACCGTTCAGACCGAAGACGCGCTGAAAAACATCGGATATGTATCCGCTTCAGAACCACATATGGAAGTGGCCTGAATCGCGATTTGAAAAAATCAGATCTTGGCTGGACGCATCAGATGTGGGTCACATGTGGGCAAAAAAAATCGGATTCGAGTCATTTTTGCCTGCAGGGTGAACAGAGCTTAAGTTACCCTGCTCATATAGTCGTCTTAAAAGAGAACCGCCTTCATGACTGTACTGTGTAAAATCTGACTTTGAGCTCAACATAGCTCATTAACCCATTAATCTCGCTTCATAGTACAGCCGTCAGGGAGCGGCTAGCCCACAACAATGGGCCTGAAGTTCCTGAAGCACTCCCCTACAGGACGATTTAACAAGCGTATGCCGACGCATTCCAGTTCCTTTAAAATGCTGGAACAATAACGTTAAATGGACGTACACATGACGTATATGCTAGCATACTGCCGGCATTCACAACCACTCCCCCTTAAAAGCACCACGTACGCAATGATCTGGCAGCTGTGTGGGAAACATGTTCCGTTCGACTGGATCACGTCAAATGCTTCTACAAACATTGGATTGACATGTGTTATACATATGTTAAAAACATGTTACTCATAGTTATTAATATGTTTTGGGTACCTCCACGTATTTCGACATGAGTAATGTGAGTCTCCGATTGCATCAAGTACCTGCAACATGTGGTTCTCATATGCGAGACGTAAGAGCCATATGCGGGCAAGCGTTGGAGGTTTTGTGCATGCGCAAAACTTTCGTGCAACCTCACCGTACTACCCCGTAGACTGGCGTAATTATGCGTGCTCTTAACACATACGAAACTTCCTTAGAACGCAATTGACGTACTTGCAGTGTTTTTTCCTACGTCGGCATACGCTTGTTAAATTGTTATGGTGTGACAGGGGCTTTCTGCTGGAAGTCTCTTCCTGTTAAGAGAGTTCTTCCTTCCCACAGTCGCCGAGTGCTTGGTCATAGGAGATCACCTGATTGTTGGGGTTTTCTCTCTAATAATGTGGGATCTTTACTTTACAGTGTAAAGCGCCCTGAGGTGACTTTTGTTGTATATTGGGGCTAAATAAATAAATTGAACTGAAAAAGTTTAATTGAATTGAAATGAATCCTAAAGGTGCTCTGTTGGATTGAGATGTGGTGACTGTGGAACCCATTTGAGTACAGTGAACTCGTTGTCATGTTCAAGACACCAGTTTAGATGATTTGAGCTTTGTGACGTGAGGCGTGTTATCTCACTGAAAGCAGCCATCTTGAGATGAATATACTGTGGTCATAAAGGTCTAATCAATGCTCACTTGGTACTAATGGGCCCAAAACCATTAATACAAGACAGGTTTAATCCATATTTTCATGTTGTTTCTGCCAAATTCTGACCTTACCATCCAAATGTCGCAGCAGAAATTGAGAATCATCAGCCCAGGCAACGTTTTTCCAGTCTTCTATTGTCCAATTTTATTGAGTGTGTGTAAATATTAGCCACTGTTTCCTGTTCTCAGCCGACAAACACCTGCTGTGATGTTCTGCAGCTGTAGCCCATCTTTATCTTCTCTGTACCTTTATTTAACTAGGAGTTTAACTCTTGAGAATAAGAATGTCTTTTACAAGAGAGTCCTCGACTTACACAAGCAGCATTAATATAGCATGTTTTTTTTTAACGGCAGGAAAAACCTGGAGAAAACCTGCGCCAGCATGGGGAGAACATGCAAACTCCACACAGAAAGGCCCTTACGTGGGTTTGAACCCAAAAGAAAGAAAGAAAGAAAGAAAGAACATATTTTATTAATCCCTGCATAGGGGAAATTACAAGCCAGCACACTCTTTTTCTAGCTGCTAGATATAGACAGAACAAGGCAGCCCATGCCAAGGAGCACAGTGAAGGGTTCGGTGCCTTGCTCAAAGGCATCTTGGCGGTGCTAGGGAGGGGGTGACGTAACACCTCCTCTGGTCTGGTCTTCAGTCCACCACCATATGCATTGGTCCAGTACGGGGTCTTGAATTAGTGTGCCCCAAGTAGGCCGCTTGGTCTTGAACCAGCAGCCCCAGCAGCCCTCTGGTTTCCAACCCTGACACCAGTAAACATGCCACGTTCAAAGTCACTTTAATCACCTTTCTTCTCCATTCTGATGCTCGGTTTGAACTTCAGCAGGTCATCTTTACCGTGTCTGCATGCTTAAATGCACTGAGTTGCCACCATATGATTGGCTGATTTAAATATTTGCGTTAATGAGCAGCTGAAGAGACATACCTCATGAAGGGGACAGTGAATATAAATTAAGAATAAAATAAACTGTACAAAAGGGACGAGCCATGAGGTCAGGTAGAAAAAAAGTGACTAGGAAACATGAAAAAACTAAATCTCATTTTTTTTTTTAATAAAGGTAGATTTTTAATGAAAGTGCTTTTACTTTGAAGGATTTTTGATATAAATATTTGCAGTCTGTATCCTTACAAATTCCTTAAAGTAGTGTTCTGCATTACAGAGAAAGAATTTATTATAACATATTATTTTTAGATTTTTAACGTGAGCCTATGCTGCTTTCTCTTATTTTCTGTCATATATATGTATTGTTAAAATGGCGGATGTTCGCATTAAACATGGCCAACACATAATATCATCAGAGTCAGATTCAGAATACTTTATTAATCCCAGGGGCAAAATTGTATAGTCAGGGTATGTAAAAATTATAAGAATATAAGTAACACAGGTAAGTCAAAAGCTCAGACTTCTGACTACTTGAAACTCTTAGTTTGACTGTTGTTTTTTTTCTCCTTTTGGTTCTGTGTGATGTCATAGAGGAATCTCCCTAATATGGTTATTTGGGGCACAGAAGCTCCACCCACCAGCTTTTCAAACATTCTGTTTATGAGAGGCAGCCAATCAGAATAAAGGTGACCTGATGGAGGAGGAGCCAAAACAACAGAGGTTGAACTGAGGGGGCTGCAAGAATGGCGGTTATAAAATAAATAAGGATTATTTTGAACTGTGAGTCATGCAAAGCTACTCTAGAACAGTCCAAGAGTGAAAATACACAAAAGTGTCCGCTTAAAAGTCAAATCAAAACGTGAGATTGAGCCTCCCAGCTCTGAAGAATGTGGTTTTTTAAATTTGATGGTGGGTCGCGTCTCTTTTTAGACCCCCTGATGATTACATTTCCAAAGGTTGTCAGGTTCAGTGCACCCGAGCACCCAGCTGTGAATAGTTTATGATTACTGTATGTGACGGGGAGCAGCAGGCAGCGTGTTACTTCACGCTGTGTTCGTTGATGGATATAGCAGCTCGCCGGTCGGAAGCGACTCCACTCGGGGGTTCTGGTGGCAGCGAAGGGTCTCATATCAGCCGGAGTCATTAATTATGGGCGAGTCTCATTCTCAAAAACAGCCCAAAACTTCTTCTTCCGCAACTCCGGTTTCATTCCAGGAAGCGTGGCTGAAAGGCGACTCTGTCCACAGCTGGACTGCCGCGTCTAGTGTTACGCTTCAGATGAATGCCTTTCTGCCACAAACACACTCACAGAGCGTGTGTCCGTCCCTAACTTAGCTTCATGGTAAGAACGCAGCAGATCTGCTCGGCTGTCATACCCTCAAGCTCTCACTTTACCTTCTGGTGTCTGGTGACATGGCCCCTGAGAAACTTGTTGTAATGCCTCAGTAAACAAACACACAGATAAACAAACAGCACAGTGTCCAATCAAAAGATTGCTTTTTTAAATAATCTCTGTGAGATGACCCTTTTAACTCATAAGATGGAATAACAGTTGGGAAATAAGGTAGATCAATAAGGTAAAAATGACATAAATGGAAAAATAAAATACAGAAAAATGAAGGTGACAATAAATACCAATCTAATTGTAATACAATAGAAGTAAAAATTTAATTAAAATTTAGTAATCTGCTGTGGAAAGGGGCTGAATTTAATGCACTAAATTTTACAATGAAAAATTTACTTTTACAACATGATCATTTTAGAGACTCAGAGGCGTGAATGTGAGCTTAAACTGTATACAAGGTGTAATTACAAACTTCTTTATACCTGATTTAAGTTTGGCTGGTTTGGGATCGAGTTCCCATGCATCTCTGGATGGCTTCCAGCGTGCCAGCTGTTTTTAGATCGCTCAGTGAAAGCCTCGGTTTACTATGAACAAAATCTTGCAACTGTTTGCTGTCAGTAATGCATCCACAGTCAGAATTTAATAAAGTACCACAATGTGGGATGAAAAAGGTCATTAATGTCTCAAATTTTGTCAGTTAAATACACAAAAAGGAGTCGGCTTTTAGAAGTAAGAAAGTATAAAAATATAAGGAGAAGTGAAGACATTAAACTGGTAGGACTGTACCTGAAATACAAAATATAAGACGAGTTAAATGTGATGAAGCAGTCCAGTCTCACAGCAAGTCTAAAAAAGTGGGTTTTATAATGCGTTAACCTAACTGAGTCATTTTACTGCCTAAACCTAACCAAGTCAGTTTTAATGCTTTAACTAAGCCACGTTGTTGTGCCTAACCTTAACTGAATTTGTTGTTGTGCTAAAAATCTACCCGAGTCATTTTTAATGCATGAACTGAACCAAGCCATTTGTTGTGGCTAAAGCCCCTGTCACACCTTGACGATTTAACAAGCGTATGCTGACTTATGAAAAAATCCGCAACTACGCTGGCGCACGCGGAATAAGTTATTGGTAAGTTTTGTATAAGTTAAACGCACGCTATACTTTGTAGTACAGCGAGGTTGCCGGAAAATTTGAAGCATGCACAAAATTCCTGACGTTTGTCAACGTATGGCTCATATGTCATGGACCATATGTTGCAGCTGCGTTATGCATATGTTGACTCACGTTACCCGTAGGTCGAAATACGTGGAGATAATGTCTAGCGTACTCAAAATGTATTAATAACCTATGAGTAACGTGTTTTTAACCTATGTGTAACATACATCGAACTTACCTCTAACACATACTGACGTTTGTAGACGTATTTGACGTGTTCTAGTCGTACTGAACTTGTTTCTAACATACAGCTGCTGTATAATGGCGTAAAATGAACATATAAGGGAAGTAGTATAAATGGGCTTCAAGTTGTGAATGCTGGCAGTACGCTAGCATTTGTTGGTATTACATTCTTTATATGTTAGCAATACGTTATGTATACATCCATATAACATCATTGTTCTGCGTATGCCAGCATTTTAGAGGAATTTGGATGCGTTGGCATACGCTTGTTAAATTGTAATGGTGTGACAGGGCCCCAAACCTAACCGAGTCATTTTTACTGCCTAACCCTAACCCTAACCAAATTTTTTGTTGTGTTTAAATTGACCCGAGTCATTTTTAATGCGTTAATGTGTGTATTTTTACTTAATAACATATTAAAACACAAAACAAATGAAGTGTAAAAACGGGACATTTATGACTTGAACTTGGATCTCTTGTGAGTTTTCTAAAGTGACACAACCAGCTTCTCCAACCTCTGAAAGCGTAAAAGTGGGAGATTTTAATTTTGTGGACACAAGACACAAGTCAGTACATGTGAGACTGGACAGATGCGAACAAAACACATGTTCAAGGACGCAAATTAATAGATTAAAGGTCGTGACTATTTCACGAACTGCCCTGAGACAATGCAGGGAGCTGTGAGTCACACCAGTCAATAAAATAGCATAAAAAATGTTTTGGCGTGCCAAGAAAGCGTGCTGTGTTTTCTTTAGAAGCATGATTCATCGGCGACCTTTTATGTATTTATTTGGTGTCCATCAGTCTTGGGACATTCTCCTGACCCCAAAGCGCTGCCTTGTTGCTTCCCATCAGACGGGGGAAACAGCAGGGAAACTCTCTTTCTCTCTCTGTCTCTCTCTCACACACACTGAGCTGTTTTCTTGCAACTTGAGACATCATGACTGGGGGGTAAACTGGGGTTAGTGGGGCAGACGGTGACAAGTCCAATGTGTCCCACTGGTTGGGGAAAGTAAAAAAAAAATAAATAAATAAAAGGAAAGCAGAGTCTGTCCACTCCACTCAGCTTGTCGCTCGATTTAAAAAAAAAAAAAAAAAAGACTCGGGGG
>VUQH01047335.1:0-13001 GCA_015106775.1 Etroplus canarensis
CACACACAAAATCATCTTTATTTGGCACGTATTATTCAGTTAATGTGTAATCAAGCTCACACATGGTGACGCACAAAGCCTTAGCTGAGTCCTGACTAAATAAGAATTGTTTAAAATAAAATATGTCTTAATAAAGACTTAGCACAGTGTTATATCAAACATCAACACCTTTTGCATTGAACATACAGATGCTCACCAGATGCAGGGATTTCCACTTGATTCAACTGCAACTTTGATTATTTACATTATCCTCTTTCATCTGTTAGGAAACAGACACTATTGCTTTTCAGTACTTTCTGTCATCAAAGAAGGGCGGAGCTCTTTAGTTCAGAACAGACAGCATTAATATTCCTGAGCATAATGAAACTCATCTGGTTCCCTAAGTCCTGAAATAGACAACAAAAATTGCAACAGTCACTGTAATGGTAAAAAGAAAAATTGGGCCCTTTGGATTGTAAATACTAGGGAAATATCCATCCATTTATCTTGTTCTGCTTAACCAGTTCAGGGTCATGGGGGGCTTCCAGTTGCCAGCAAAGGCAAGGTACACCCTGAACAGGTTGCCTGTCTATTCCAGGACAAACACAGAGAGACAGACAATCATTCGCACCTAGAGTCAATTTAGAATTGCCAGTGAACATAACCCTGCATGTCTTTGGACTGTGAGAGGACGCTGGAGTACTCCGACAGAACCCACGGAGGCACGGGGAAAACATACAATCTTCACAGAGAAAGGCTCCAGCCCCAGCCAGTGCACTTGAACCAAGGACCTTCTTATTGTGAGTCAACAGTGCTAACCAATGCACCACTTGGCCACCCTGGGGAAGATTCATATACAATATTAATCCTGATTGAATTAACTGATAAGATTATTTAAAAGAGTGGAGAAACAATCTGAACAGTCTTCTCTCTTATAAGACTGTACAAATACTCCACAATAAGGCTATCAGTCTTATGATAGTCCTTTTGTGGAGTAAATCTCAGTTCTGATATTTTTATGTTTATAAAGGATATGAAGGACTTTGATTTTAAATTGGGTGAAAGACAGGAAGTTTTAAAGTGCTGAAAAAAAATGTTTTTCATCACACAATATTAATGCATATATTATATATGAGGAAACAAAAAATACAAGCAAACTATATTTGAAGCCATAAAACTTTTAAAAAAATTATATTGTTCTAAATCACAACATCTGAAGATTAACACTGCTGATTATTACATACATGTTCTTTCTCATAATACTAACTTATACCACAGGATTGTACTATAACTGTATTCTGTGAATGATAAAGTATTTCTTACAGTTCACTTTTGGTACATTAATCTTTGTACTGTTGTCCATGTTTTAATTTCAAGGAGTTTGAAGTGAATTGCATATACCTTGCTTACTTTTCACAACTTAAGAGGAAATGGGAGATTTAAAAAAGTGACTGTCAGAGAAGCAGAGAGAGGGGAAAAAAAGGGTAAAATAGAGTGAATAGCTTCATTTAATTCCTTTGAATTAAATGAAGTGAAAGAATGATAAAGGCAAAATGAAAGAGATGGTTGTACAGTGTGAGGAAAGGAGATGATAGATGATGAGCAATATGCAGCACATGTGAAAGATAATGAATAGAAAGAAAAAATCCAGAAATAGAAAAAGAGGAAGAAGTAGGGAAAATGGAGAGAAGAGTGAGAAAGAAAGAAGGGGTGCTGCAGAGAGGCAGCCACAGGCCTGCTGTGTGTGCATGGTGGAGACTCATCATTCAGCTAATTATGATCAGGCTTTTCCCTGCAGGCACAGCAACGCTGGAAATGGAAAGTCTTTGTTCTCACACACCCCAATGGAAGCGATGGGGCATGGCGCCATGCAGATGAGATGTGTGTACACACACGTATACACGTATACAGACACACACAAACACAAGCAAGCATGCAGCCTCATTAACACTACGTGCACACACCAAGCTTACTCCCACACACACACATTCTTGTGTACAGAGCACACACACACACTAACACACGCTATCACCATTCACACCACGCATCTCTTTTAATGCATGTTGCCAGCCATTTATATATTCCTCCTCACACAAACACACAGCTCTTCCTCTCACCCTCATGATCCCGCAGTGCCACACAAAAAAGCACACACACACACACACACATACACGGTACATGTAAACAAACAATATCAGAATCACCAAGAATGCATTGGAACAGTATGATGATCCCATCAATTAAGTTTGCACCTAGTGAGCCAAGTTATCCATCTCTATTATAGAATACAAGCCTCCTTTAGAAAGACCAGTGGGGTATTCAATTAGAAAAGCGAAGAAAACAATGGAGTTACATCCAACAAGGATTAAAGAGTCTCTAAAAAAGTAAATTCTAGCTTTTCATTAATTACTGGGGCTTTTGTGCCAAGTTAGAGCAATTAGGACAAACGCACATACACAATATAGCAAAGCAGTCTTGTGAGGTCAAATATCAAACCAAATTATCCACCATGACAACAACTACCTGTCAGAACCATGCTGTGACGTTCATGGCTACTGAACAGCACTTATTAATTGAAATTTGTGGGTATTTCAAACACTTCACTACAAAAAAGGGTGAAGTGACTGCTTTATTAATAAAGAAAGCACAATTGAAAGCCCTCCAAGAAAGTGAAACTGGAGATGCATAAGCACCCTACTTAATTCAATTTTTTTTTTTGATGATTTCAAAGGCCTAATCAAATCAATGTCCATTGAAATAATTGCAGAAATATGATATAGAGCTGAACATAGACTGTATTTCTGACACTAGTGGTTTAAAATTCTATAAAGAGGAACATGTAAGGAGAAAACAAGGCACAAGGAGCAGGAAAAAATACATAAAAGATTGGAAGAAATTGGCTTGGATGCTGTCTATAGCTTAAAGAGTTGTTGTTTGTTTTTGGGAAACTAGTAATTCCTGCCTATAGTACAAATCCATCTCTATCTTTTTCATGCTTGGATTCCTAACGGTGAGTGAGATAGCATACCTTATTAGAATGACACCTGTGGTATGAGTAGATGAAACTCTGCTGATTGTTGCATAAAACAGTTATTTGACTTCAGCTGTTAACAGCTGTCGAAAATGTAAAGACTGCGTACAACAGATCAAAGTTTCAATTTTAGTAGAGACACACAGATGTTTTCTTTTAGACATTCTAAAAATTCTTTGGCACATCATTTGGTACATCAAATAGAATCCTGGAGTTAAGTCATGAGATTGAAAAGATAAACTACATTAAATATGCTTAATTTTAAATATGCTTAATTAAATAATCCACTGATTTCAGTTCTTTTCTAAAATTTTTGGGGACTGGCTTTTCTCAATACTACAATTTTGTGATATAATGAGCAGAGAATATATATGGTTTATATTCCTTGTGGGTCACTCTTAGGTGGTTCACACTTTTTGTGGCCTCATTGAAACTATTAATTTCTCCAGAGCTGACCAGAAAAAAACTGAGCCTCCACTTACATTCAAATCTTCCCAAGTAACCTAGTAAATGCACTGATATTTTGCATTACAGGAAAACTAATGGGTATGGTATGTGATTTCGACAACATGTCAAAAAAAATTGAGAAGAGTAGTGATTAATTGTTTATTTAACTGCGGAAAGCAATAACTAGCTCTACACTCTTCAGATTCAGACAAAAAACATATCACTGAAAATAACCATACACAGAGAAAGAGGACACAGCTTATTTCAGACATAAATATCTGTACTGGACTGGATCATACAAAAAAATTATGTAGAACCACATTCACTACCACGTTGGAGTGATTTCTGATTGTATGTGAATGCTTTGTGTGCACATTGTAAAACTTTTCTTAAATTTAATTTAAAAAGCTTGTTGCATTCAAATCATTGGTGGCCAGAGAAAGTAATAAACATATTTCATGTTAACTGAATGCTTTTTTCCAAGGGGCTGCTTGCTTACATTTTCAGTGTAAGAAAACAGCATACACTCCTGTGACACTAGATAATACTAGCAAAAAAAGCATGTTTTGTTTTGATTTCATGCAGAGTGTTGTTTCTGGACATATTTTCTCATGAAGTCTAGCACTGCAGCCCCCTCACAGTCAGAGAAGATCTCTTGGCATGGCTCTTCACCACTTTCCGACTCCCCTCTCTTGTTTACAGCACAAACACATCTGCCTTTCACGCATAAGTGGCTCCTCAGAGCTGTGCAGTGGTAAATGATATCCCCCTGCTCCCAGATAGAGGTGTGTATCTCAGAATAATGTCCCCAAAGCTGAGAGGACTTGGCAAAAAAAAAGAACCCAAAAAAACAAAAACACACACACAGGTTGTTTTAATGAGCTGCTCATCATTGTGTGTGTATACTCAATAATACACATGCACATACACATATAGCTTAACTTGGATTTCTTTTTAAGTAGATTTGAGCAATTAGTGCTTTTCATTAATTGGAGATTTTATTAGTGCTGGTGGGTGTCAGGAAAGACAATAAAGGACAAGGACACCAACACTTCAGGACAGCAATGTGTTCTTTGAATAAGTCAAATACAGACCGAAAATGTGGAAAGTGAGTGAAAAAAAGCTGGACTTGATTTATATATTTGCTACAGAAAATATTCATATGGCTTAATGTTTTGCATGCTTTGTGTGATAGGTTTCATTTTAAAATATTAAAAATAACATGTTCACCTCAAACTGGCAATAAACTATAATGACAAGTTTATTACTATGCTTCTGAAACTTTAAATTCATTAAAAATCAAAAATTGAAATCTTTCTTTCATGTTAGAATTCAGTTCTTGATTCAGTACATCGCAGAAGCCCTCTTCGACAGTAATTACAACTTTGAGTCTCCCTCACTGAGTTTTAGCAAGCATTTTACAACTGGGTTTAGGCTCCATCCTGGCAGATCCTCTCAAGCATTGTCCTGCTGGATGGAAAAAAATCTGTGAAATGCTATCTTTAGGTCTCTCCACAGATGTTCTCTACAGATGTTCACACTGACAGTAAAATGGACTTAGAAGATATCTACAAGAAGGGTCAAAGTTGAGGCGACTTTGGTCCTTTAATATCTGCTGGATGATGCTCAGGATGTTTTATGAGTCTGTTATAGCCAGTGCCATCCTCTATGCTGTGGTGTGTTGGGGCAGTAGACGGAGGGTACCAGACACCAACGGACTCAACAAACTGATCCGCAGTGCAGCCAGTACAATTGTGGGTGAGAAGCTTGGCTCTCTGATGGCGGATTCAGAAAGAAGGATGCTGTCCAAGTTATGGACACTACTGGACAATCCTTCACACCCTCTCCATGATGTGACACAGCAGGCACAGGAGAGCATTCAGCAACAGACTCACCCCACCATGATGTACCACAAAATATTACAGGAAATCATTCCTGCCTGTAGCCATCAAACTTTACATAAACTTTCCCTATGACATAACGCAAGTAATCCATCCCCAGGATTAATAAAGGACTCTGATTCTGATGACACCTGGACTGCTTTGCATTGCTATATCTTGTATATACTGTATACAGTATTGTTTAAGTTTGGAGTACTTATGTTACATGTTACACTGTCTTACATATAGGGTTTATATATTTTTATCTTCAAATTTTCTTATTTATATTTAATTGAGTATCTGTAATCTAAGCAATTTCCCCTCCTGGGATTAAAAAAGTATTCTGATTCTGAGCCTGATAAGGGTGGCACTAGCTAGGGGATGAGCAATGTTCTTTTTGTTTCATCATCTCTCAGTGCTGTTATTTTAAAAAATCCAAGTGGGCTGCCACGTGCCTTTTACTTAAGAGTGGCTTCTGTCTAGCTACTCTAAAAGCTCATAAAAGCCTGGCAGAGTGCTGTGGACATGGTTGCTCTTCTGCGAGGTTTTCCCATATCTGTCAGGTCTTCTTAGGCTCTGTTAGCAAGAACATATTCTCATCTTGACATTTGATGTTGGTGAATGTAAACTAATAGGGAAAGTTTCCAGTTTATCCATTTAAAATATAAATTAAAATGTAAATTGTGCAAAAATGGAGTTGAATACTTTGCTCAGCTAATTTGCATAGAAGTGACCTAGGTGGGCAAGTATGTATTAACAATTCCATAAAAAAACTCAGGGATACACAACACTGCCTGTGGAATTGTGAAACCTCTTATTGTGAACCATTAACAGCCTTTCACATTGTTATATGCCAGAGGTGGTCACAAGCTACACATGATGGTTTCAATTTTGTTTTGAAGGAAGATGATTAGACACAAAAGCAGTAAGTACATCTCTGTACAGTACAGTGTACACAAGTTCTACGTAACTAAAAAAGCATACTGCATAGCCAAAGTCATAAAAGACTTCAGTGACAAAAAGCAAAGGGATTGCCTGTTTTAAACAGACAACTGGGGATAGCTAATTAAAAAATATGTATTTATTATTTGTGTTAGTCTAAAATATTAAATAATTCAATTTCATTTTATTTTATTTTATCTATATAGCACCAAAGCACAACAAAAGTTTCCTGAAGGCACTTTATGCTGTAAGGTAAGACCCTACATTATTACAGCAAAAACTTCAACACTCAGATAACCCCCCTATGAGCAAGCACTCAGTGAGGGCCTGCTATCTGCCTTGATAGGTTGAGGGGTGAGGGGAAAGAGAGAAGAAAAACGGAGAACAGAGAGAGACAAGGACAGCACAGACTATGGGAGAGAGAAGACAACATGTAGCACAGGTGTACAAATACATGGGGGGGGTGAAGAGAGGTGGGTACAGAAGAAATGCTCAGTGCATCATGGGAAGTGCCCCAGAAGGCTAAGTGCATCACAGCATAACTAAGGGATGGCTCGGGGTCTCCTGATTCAGACAGTTTTGAGCCTACTCTTAAAAGTAAAGAGAGTGTCTGTCTCGGAAATACGAACTGTGAGTTCCTGGTTCCACAGGAGAGAAACCTGATAGCTGAAGGTTCTGCAACCCATTCTACTTATAGAAATTCTAGGAACCATAAGTAAGCCTACACTATAAGTGCTCTATTAGGAAAACATGGTACCAAGAGGTCTTTAAGATAGGATATGTCCTAATTACGCAATACTTTATGTGTGAGGAGAAGAATTTTAAATTCAATAATTGACAGGGAGCCAATGAAGCGAAGCCAATATAGGGGAAATATGATCTCTCTTCCTAGTCCTTGTTAGTACCCTCATCACAGCATTTTGGATCAACTCAAGGTTTTTTAAGGACCTTTTAGAACAGACAGAAAGCAATAATGAATTATAATAGTCCAGCCTGGAAGTAATAAATTCATGAACTAGTTCTTGAGAATCATTTTGGAACAGAATGTTTCTGATTTTACCAGTTGAAACATTATGTAATTACTAAGTTATAAAACAGAATTATTGTAACCAAACTCAGCTAGCATTTGCGATTACAACTAAATTGAATAAAGGTGTCATGATTTGCAATGCCTTGGAGAGGGGGACCAAAATGCAGACACCGAAGACCAACTGACAAGACTGAAAGCACACCTTTATTTCTGGTGGATAAGTCCATAAGGATCACAATACCAATCCAGTGGTTCAAATATATCCAGATTCCAGGAACGACATCCGAGATCTCTGTCCAGAAGAGCGCGGTCCTAGGAAGAGATAAGATACTGCACAGAACCCTCAAGCTCCCAGGCCTCTGGTAGAGGACAAAAAAACCCGCAGGGCAAATGGAGAATTTATTATATAATATGTGTTTTCTTATCATGGCTTGTCAGCCATATTTGGCCATATGGGAGATAACTGATCCCTCATACAACTAGATGAGACCCCAAGCCCAAATCCTCTTCCTTTCACTGTGCAACCTCCTACCATAATGTGTCTGCAAATATTCTTATGACTATTTCTAACTGTCACTTGTACCCATGGTAAAGTCTTACAATAATACCGAGGTTTTGTACACACAGTTGGGTTTCCTTGGCTACTCAAATGTACAAGAAGTGAAGAGACTTTCCATGAATTATCTAAGTTGCTTACAGTTTGCAACACTTACACTCACTTATATAAATGCATCAACTTATCTTCCATCTCTAAATATAAAGTACAATTTCATACAGTCATGTGAAAAGCATTTCAGTTAGGTTGAGATCTGGACTTTGACTGGGCCATTGCAACACCTTGATTCATTTCTTTTTCAGCCATGCTGTTGTTGATTTGCTGCTGTGCTTGGGTTCATTGTCCTGTTGCATGACTCAATTTCAGCCAAGCTGTAGCTGTTGGACAGATAGTCTCACATTCGATTCTAGAATACTTTGATATACAAAGTTCATGGTTGACTCAGTGACTGCAAATTGCTCAGGTCCTGTGGCTGCAAAACAAGCCCATATCATCACCTCTCCCCCACTGTGTTTGACAGTTATTAAGAGGTGTTTGTGCTGATATGCTGTGTTTGGTTTTCACAAGACTTGGTACTACACATTATGGCCAAACGTCTCCTCTTTGGTCTCATTGCCATTGTGCAGTCTAACCCTGGGGTGAATTTTCTGGACTGTCTGCTTCTGGGAAGATGTTGGCATTGTGTTAACACACACCTGAATACTCCAGACCAGCAGATTGACAAAACTTTTGTTATCATAGAGGTGGTCTCATCTGCTGATGAGCAATTAATCAAGTGCATTGATTAGCAGCATCTGACTGCTACTTACCTTCTTAATTCCTATGTAAGCAATAAAGATGCACTTTTATCACAGAACTGCACAGAGTTGAAAAGTTTCTTTTTCATGTGACTGTAAGCACTTCTTTAACTTGTTTTTTTTTATAGTATTGCAAAATCAATACTTCTACTCATCAAGAATACTAAATGCTAAGGAAGGGATGAATCACAGAACTTGTGTAAACTGAATCAGCCATTAAAATAAATGAAATGAACAGTGTCATAGTGCGGCGGCTTTACTAAGTCTATAACTCTGTGCAGTGCAACAGCTCGGAAAGAGCCTCACTCTGAAAATATGTGTCTCTTCAGTATATCAAAACACTGGTATGCAGGGAAAAGCTGTCATTGTGGGGAACTGTCGGGTTTGAGGTTATAATGGTCAGACCAGACCTCATTTTTCTCAATCCTTTTTATTTTGTCCTTCTACACAAAATGCCTCAGTGCCTGGCAGAAGCAGCCAGAAACAAGCAGAGTGGTGGAGGGCCAAAATGTAAGTCAACAACTCTACTAACTAGATAGTCAGTTAAGTAGCCGACCTCAGCGAACCAGCCAGTCAGCCAGCCAGTGCAGCCGAGCGTCTCTTTCATACTGCCAGCTGTCTGTTTTTCTCCCAGTAGCTACAATGTGGGATTGTTTACAGCTCTTTTTATAGTCCAGTGAATAAGCCCTTATTTTCTCCCAATCTACCCCTGCTGGGAGAGCCAGCCCAGACAGTGGGAAGTAGCCCTGGGAAGTCATAATTATATTTGGCAATGTGTGCAGAACTGCGCACGCGCGCACACACACGCGCGCACACACAGAAACATAGAAAACAGAGAAGAGTGTTTAAATGTCATCACTTGGACTTATATAAAGACCCCTATAAAAGAGGTGTCCCTTACAGGTGCCCAGTCATGCCATGCACTTGTCTAAAGAAAAATACCAGCACATACTGGACACAGCAAACACAACACCATTCCTGCCCTCACAGAAAAACCAGCAGGAATATCCATAAAAGACCTGAGACAGTTCCACAGAGTTACAGCCATGCTTGAACTCACCTCCCTCTCTGTCTGAAACATATGTTTAACAAGCACTCTGGCACATTTGGCTGACTCTCTCAGACATTATGGGACAGTGAAACATTGTGTGATGCAGGATGACTACATATCTATTGCCTGTTTTGGTTTGTTTCCTTCATATTCTGCAATTACAGAGTCTTTTGAAAGACATACTTTGTAGATTACGTTTGGGTAAAATACACATTTGAATGATGTGTGTCACACAAAGTGATTATAAATTATATCTGCAAGAAAATAGGTAATATAAATAAACTTGCCCTCTGAGCAGTTGAGGCCAGCTTACTTGCAAAACAACCCCATAGGTTGATTGTGCAAGCTATTAATATCTATAGTTACATTTTAAAGTTAAGCAACCTCTAGTGCCCGTGTCAAAAAAATGTATGTAAAATATGTCCTGGTGTTGACACCTTTAGATAGGATAGAATTTGGTAACAGACAACCAAGAAACTAGAGCTTTCTGGCATTTGCTAGTTTCTAAAAAGGGCTATTTTATTTCAAACCATGATTTTTCATAACCCTAACAAATAAAAACCTAATCAAATATAATGAAATAGAAAGTCCAAATAACAGCAAATGTTAGCTTACTTTAAAAATGATCCTAGACAGGACTTGAACTTCAGCCTCAAGGTCAAAAGTCAGGTGTTTTCAGGGAAACTCAAGTAAATTCCAGTTTTATTCTGTTGCATCTTATTCCCACACAGATGTTGCAGCTCCTCTGCTGCCTAATGTCATTTCAGTGAATCAATCAGAATACGAATACTTTATTTATTCCAGAGGCAAATGTGTATGTGTGCAAAGTATGTTTTATTTTGAGTAATTTGCAGATGTTTTTATTTTTTTACATGTGATGCCTAAAAGGATACAAGTTGATTTATAATTCTTTGGGTAACAAAAGTATGTAAGTGACTATACCTGTATATTCCCACAGAATCAATGTTACTGTGGCTGCAGATTAAACTGATTTGTAAGATGTACTTTGGATCTTAGATTCTCAAATGAGGGTCATAGCAAATTAGGAACAGTGGGTGAATTGTTTTGCCTATTCCTGTTCCTCCAGAAGCAGTTCCAGGGGCCATTTTAAGTGCTTTTTGTGTCTGTGCAACATGTGTGAATACACTATAACCCATTACTTTCACAAATGCAATTCAGCCTTTCAAAGTAACAGCGTTAAATGAGATGAATAGGCCATCACTTGCACCACAGAAAATTTGCAACAGAGTGCAGTACACAGCTCTAGCTGAAAATTGTACTGAACTGCACATGGGAAAAACTACTTTTTATTCTCCTTTCATGTTTTGCCTTCCCTTGTTTGCACTTGTATTTTTAACAAAGAGGCTATAGTTAATGTTAAACCATAGTAAATAAAATACTAGAGGCAACAAATGCAGAGAATCTGTTTTATATTCAGCTGATGCTTTCACAACACAATACCTATGGGTGGAGGATGAATTGGATCATAGCTCTGCAAAGAAACTATTGGAGCACCGCAGGAATCCCATTTATCTGAGTGATTCTCAGATTTTGTTATCATAGCAACATCTTCCTCTAAACTCTGAGTTAACATGAACAACCAAGCTTAATTCATTTGTTCCTCACATTTTCAGCATTTCTGTAACAGGTTGTGGCACAGACGAAAAGCAATGCAGAATAAATGGCCACTTTTAACAGAGTATGTCTTATGGTTTAACAGAAAACTATAAAGAAAGACATAACCAGCATAATACAGCCTTAATATTACAGTACCATGGTAATTTATCTTCAACATATTATACTGTATATACAGATGATAATGAAAATCCATAACTTCCATGTTTCAGTAGTGGTGGACTGACTGAATTAAATGAGCCAGAGAAGAGAAGAAAGCATAAAAATATACCGTACTGCTTATTTTTTCTTTCTCATCACTTTTTAAAACTGTCAGTTATCATCATTCAGGCCAGCAAATGGTCAAGCTAATTAATATCCACTCTTATCAGTTGATTATTGTCTGATTTCCTCTTAATGATGATGGATTATATATGAAATGTTCCACTACAGCTATATCTGTAAGTATCTGACACGATGCAGTAAGCCACCAGCCCCCCCTGAGGGTAACGACTGGCAATGGATCTCATATATGTGTGACTGAATACACATATCTACAGCCTCTAGTAACTTGCTGATGAACCCATGGGCTGACAATCTGAGTGGAGTGTCTTAATTTAGTAACCAATAAAAAACAACTGAATCCACTCGTGAACAAGTGAGATTTGCCAAATGTCACCACTTGTACATTTGCATTCTAACTCAATAAGAGACTTTTAAGACTTTGCAGTTTTGGTAGGAGTTTGTTCTCTCCCAACCCAAGCATCACTCTTTGAATGAAGCCGAAAGTGTTTTTCATGGCTTTAGGGTAGTCCAAATGTAAAGCATATGACAGTCCAAAGAAGAGGCAAAGTGCCTCGGGTAGGTTCTGGAGATCATCCGTTACAATACCTCCTTCAACAATGATGGCAGTAGACACTGGGTGAAGGTGGAGCTGATTTGGAGCGAGTTGCACATCTTCACGGACAACAGTCAGCACCCCGACAGATACTTGTGCCCAGGTCTCCTCAGTGTCACAATCCTGTGATGAAACCAAACAAAAACATTACATTACAACAGGAAAATTTTGTAAACCGTCAGTTCGAAATTGTCACCATTTCATCTGTCCTGCCGACACTGCCTTACAGTCTTGGACAGTAAAGGAATACTCAGACGATGTGGGAGTCAACCCTTTCTCTATCTTTTTCATAGTGAGACAACATTATAAATATCTTTTTTGTATCTGTACGTCCAGTAGCTGGCTTTCAGCTCTTAACATCGCAGCTTAGCTCAGCGCAAACAATGGCAGTGGATAGAAGTCAGTGGCACACTCGGTAAAAGTGAACAAAATATTCACTGCCATGATTTGCGCTAAGTTGTGATGCTAACAGCCGGAAGCCAGCCAATGGACTATATCAATCAGGAAAACATTTAAGATTTTTGAGGCATTTCTGCTTTATTTGATAGTGAAAGTAGAGAGACAGAAAAAGCAGGGGGGGAGAGAGGAAGAAACATGCACTAAAGTGCTCCTTCCAAATCAAACCCCAGATGCTGTGGTTTGGACTCAGCCTTGACATGTGATACATTTCTACCAGGTGAACTACCAGACAGACCAAATGCATTTGCATTTAAAACGATACTTTTTTCTGTTTTCTAAATCTTAAGTCAAATAGGCAAGGTCAGGAGGGCTCTGAC
>VUQH01047336.1:0-15276 GCA_015106775.1 Etroplus canarensis
AAATGTGATTTTCTTTGGAAAACAATGAAATTTATGAGTGATCTCAAACTTTTGAGCAGTAGTGTAATGTAATATATATATATATATATATATATATATATATATATATATGTGTGTGTGTGTGTGTGTGTATAGCTATGCTCTCCCTTTCTTTCTTTCAGAGCTCCAGTTTCTCCTGTTATTGAAAAACTCAGGACACTTCCACAAAAGAGATTGTTAATCTCAAGCGTTCATACCCTGGCTGCTCCCTTGGATTCTTCACTAAGGGGTCACCACAGCGGAATAATCCGCAATTTGGTAATTCGGCAGAACTCTCCATGGTGAGAGGAGCTTGTGTCCCTACCTGGGATTGAACCAGGGCCCTTTTGCTGGTAAGGCGACTGCGCAAACATTACACTATTGAGGACACCCTAGTTATATAAATAAGTAATTATCAAAATTATAATAAATAATACAAATATTTTGTAATTTTGATATAGTGAGTCCAAAATGTATTAATTTTTCACTCTTAAATAACTAATGGAAAACTTTAAGCTTTTTATGATATTCTTATTTCACCTGTGTTTATTTTAATACAGTTCTCCATGCTTTTAATATAGCATTTTTTTACCCAAACTTAATAAATGTACTGTAAAATTACTTTTCATAAATATTGTTAGAAAAAAGTTTTGATAAACCTCTGAAGGTTTGTAGTACTAAAAATAAGCTTGATGTCAGTGCTGCTATCATAGATTATGACTGGCCTCAAGTGGCCAAAAACACATTCACGGAGCTTTAAATCTATTGTCACATATCAAAGAAAGCTGTAGTTATACTACTTGGCAGACCTATCTGGCTTAGGTTTGGATCTATGGAAAGCCTTACTTTTGGTTTATACCCATTTCCTTTCCACTTACACGATTTAAAGTAAGGAGCTGCTTTGTCAGAGCTGAAGATGAATTTCTGCCAACCACGCTCTCAATTTTTAAAAAAAATTATTGTCACATCTGGACTTAATTCTTTATGTTGAATGGAAACTTGCTGTTCATGGAGGAAATATGAGAAAAACTTTCACAAAAATGGTAGCTTGCCAAAGAATTGCTCTGTACAAGCAGTCATTGGGCAGAACACCTGCAGCAGTGACCCGCTGTTGTGCTCGAGTTTGATGTATTCTTGCGTCGCTCCACAACGAAGTGGCCGTTCGTTTACGTGATAGATCCACAGCAGTTGTGTCCTTGCCTTTGCGGTGGCCTGTCTGGTGCTGCCAAGCCGGGTGACATCCCACTGTATCAGAGCCCTACTGAAGGTCACCACTGATGGGACAAAAGAACCTGAAACAATTCATCCTGGGATGGGACAGGGGCTTAACAAGACTACTGGACTGGAGAAGTTTAACATTTATTTTGTGGAGTACAGAAGGATGTTGAATTTTCTCCTGGCTTTTTCTCATTTAAACAAGTTGCTTTGCTCAAAAACAGCCTTGAGAACTTTTTCCCCAGCACATCAGGAATTCTTTTCAGGTGCAAGAATTCCTTTTGATCACATTTTTAAAATCATTCTTCTTCTGTGACTTTTGTTATTAAATAGTCACTATAATGGGGTTCTGTTTGTTGCACATAACCTTAAACTGACAGGAGGACTGAAGATAATAAGACTGAAAAATATTCAGACTGTCCTCTAAACCAGCAGCTTTCAAAACATTGAGGGCTGGTATGCAACACGTCAGAAAATGTGAAGCATGTACATTGTAAACACCACAAGATCAATATCGCTCATATTTATTTTAACCTTGTAATTCTTGCAGACGCACTCTGGCCAAAGGTGTTTATAAACAACATGAAGGACAACAGAAGAAGCAGCCAAGAGATGCTGTTGTGGGGAAAAGCCTGATTAAATGTGGTTTATAGCAAATGAGCTAAATTTAAATGTTCTTTTGCTATTATTGGGAGTCACCTGTGTTAGGGAGTGCAAGTAACCACTACAAAGAGCTAAAAAGGAGTTTCTGGCAACCTGATGACATGCAGTATTTTCCATTAATCTAACTGCAGATAAATGCTCTAAAAGAAAATGGCAGCATGGCTTAGGTTTGCAAAGTTATATCTGAACAAACCATAAGACTTCTGGAACAATATCCTTTGGACAAATGAGACCAAAGTGAAGATGTTTGAGCAATTAAAAAAACAAAACATCTCTGTACATAAAATAAATGTAACATCTAGAAACAGGTGGAAAACATAAACCTCTGCCAAGGCCATTGAATTCTTGTGTCATACCTGAACACCTATAAACAATAGTACCATAATCATTTTACCCCACTCATGTGATATTGATCATGCAAACCTACCTCTCTCTAGCACTTGAAGCCAAATTGATAACATTAGTTTGAAATTTTTCAAGAAAAACACATTCTGGATCATGAGCTCTGGAATTCTACTTGGGTCTTGAGGAAACTTCAGGATAGTAGACCATATGGAGATGTTGCCATTTTTATGCAAACATTATAGCAATGAATTGTGGTGGAACCAAATTTTCTGCTATTATCTCGCAAAGTTAAAACAATCATTAAAAAAGTTCCCGGATCTGGATTGTGTTCTAGATCACATCTAAAATGTAATGTTTTCTTTTACTTGTACCACACCCCACCTCTCAAAAAAATTTCATTAAAATTTGCTAATACCTTTCTGAGTTGTACTACACACAGACAAACTAATGCTGGTGAAATCATAACCTCCTTATGTTTACAGTGCACAGGCGTGGCGGTCCTGTGATGTGGGCAGTAACCGGCACTCTGCTGTATGTACTGACCTGCATCAGCAATAAATTTCTAGACAGGCCCAGCATTCAGTAAATACTTAGCCCTGGAAAAAGAAACTAAAGACCCAGTTCATGCAATGTCACAGCCATGTCTTTCTGCCTTTTCTCATCACTGCAGAGCTGGATGGTAAATGCTAGCTAGCAGCATTAGCTAGTTTACTTGTCTAATGCCTGGGTGTGATGTAACTCATGCTCCTCCTGTATTCTACAATGCTTTTGTGCTAATTAGTTGCCTTTAAATAGGTGGGTGAATGGTCTGAACGGAGATTATATCACATGATATTCTACCATCAACTGTAAGTGGTATTATTGCTAACTGTAAGTGTTTAGGAACCACAGCAACTCAGCCATAAAGTGGCAGACCACGTGAAGTTACACATGAGTGGGGTTGCAGAGTGCTGAGTTCCAAACCTCCTCTGGAATTAACAATTTCCATTGCTGAGCAGCTGCATGCAAGTATTACTCCACCAAGCACAATGGCAAGTGTCAGATGGAGTGATGTAAAGCATGCTGTCGTAGGACTCTGGAGCGGTGGAAATGTGTTCTGTTGAGTGACAAGTCATACTTCTCTATCTTGCGGTCTGTTGAATGAGTCTGGGTTTAGTGAACGCCGGAAGAACATTACCTGCCTGACTGCTCTATGACAACTGTAAAGTTTGGTGGAGCAGGGGTAATGCTCTGGGGTTGTTTTTCTAGGGCTGGCTTGGGCTCCTTAATTCCAGTGAAGGGAAACCTTAATACTTAAACTTACCATGACATTTGGGACAATTCTCTGCTTCCTACTTTGTGGGACCAGTTTGTGGGAGACCCTTTTCTGTTTCAACATGAGTGTGCCTTAGTGCACAAAGCACAGTCCATGAAGGCGTGGCTGGATGAATTTGGTGCAGAAGAATTTCACTGGCCCATCCAGAACCCTGATCTCAACCCCATCTAACATCTTTGGGATGAACTAGAGTAGAGATTGTGAGCCAGGCCTTAAAAAAGCCTTTAACCTCACAAAATGCACACAAGTGAGGGGGTGTCAGCTCCATAATAATGCATATGTCTTTAGAATGGGATGTCATAAAAGCTCCTGTAGGTGTAAACAGTAGACCCCAACTCTTTTCTTCATATGGTGTCTATTCATATTTTTAATATTCAGTCCTCTGAAATCATTGATGTGTTCAAGAATAAACTTGGTGGCAACTTTAGAAGGATAGAGGATTATGCTGGAAGTTGGCATTAGAAGATAAACTGTACAGTACATAAGGTTCAAGACTGAATGGCATAAAAGAACACAGTGTGCCCAGGAAACAATTTCCTGCACCACTGCAGCAGTGGCAGCATCTTGGACTGTTTGCACAACTGTGGTCCATGGAATTTATGCTGTTTGCTCTGCAGACTCAGCAGAAATGTTGATTCATCAAAGAAGCTTACCTGTTTCCACTCTTCAGCTGTCTTTATTTTTTGGTGAGTCTGTGCCCGCTAAAGCCTCGGATTGTTTGTCTTGGATGACACGCGTGCAACCCTGAGTGATCTTGTGCTGTAGTAGCCCATACACCTCAAAGTTGGACATGCTGCATATTTTGAGGAGCTTTTCTGCAAAGAGTGGACGTCTGTGTTGCCACAGCGTTTCTTAGGTCATTCAGCTCTGTTCTGTCTTCGTCCGGAGGACCCTGCTCACTATTTGGCTTTGAATTTGGAACTGGTTTGCACTCAAACCACTTCTAAAGTTAAAGTCAGAGCATCACATTTCCCCTTTAATAGTTTTGATGTGATCATTAAGTGATGCTCTTAAATACATTAAAAGGATTTTATATATTGCAGTGGTGATAACTGGTTAATCCCATAATTTCACTGCACAAATGAGCAAGACCCAATGTTACTGGTATGTCTGTGTTTGATATTTAAACAGTAGGCACTTTTTCCATAAAAAATAGCCTGTACAGAATACTCAGTAAAGTACAGAAATGTCTGAGGTTTTTAGGTTACTAGAAGCATCTTATCACAAATGTGCCTGTGTGGACCTACCTAGAATAAAGTGACAGACATAAATATCTGCAGTCTACAGCTTAGATCATAGTTAAATAATATTGCATGTGTGATCCCTAAAATTGTTTCTCTATAAATCTCAAAGTGAAAGTCTTGAGCAAATCTTCCATCCAGACCCTCTGGATCCCGATGGAGCCTTTCCAGCCCTGCCCTCTCTAACAAGATCAGACCCAGCCCTTGCAGATTCTATTACCCCACCACTCTATTACATTACATCTCCATTTACGAACCTTAAGCAGCGCAGAGCATGGCTGGGGCTTTGACCTTGTCAAAGAGGAGAAACTCTGACTGAATCAAGTAGGAAAGTGAAAGAGGGAGAGGAGAGAAAAGGTGGAATGCGAAAACCTCAGAGAGACAGGCTGAACTGCAGGAAGTGTTTGAGAAGATGGGTAGAGCTGGAGGATGGCAGAAAGGAGAGAGAGAAAGGGGAAAATAGAAAATCGATAGGCCGGCGGAGCAGGAGGATGAAGATTGAAGGATGATGTGGATGGGATTTGGGGGCTGGAGAGGAGATGGCATTTTAGAGAGATTGCGGAGTAGCTTGAGCTTTGACGGTGATGACCATCACTGAAATCGTACTGATGGACGAAAAGTTGGGACAGGAACGCATCTCCCAGAGGTGACCAGCTCGTCTCCAGAGACACTTGGGAGGTCATGGCTTTTCTGACTTTACCTGAAACTCAAACTGAGTTGCCTTCGGTTATTGAATCCTGCTCATTTTATCTTTCCTCTGATCTGAAATTGTGTCTCAGAAAAACAACTAAAACTCTAGCTCATTGTCCACAAGAGATAGGAGGACAGTCATTTTGTGATTTATTTTTGAAGGTGGATTTCTGCTGCAAAGAAAATAAGTTAGTCTTTCAATAACTGCAGAGTTCCAAACCTCATCTGCCACTAACATCAGCACAAAAACTGTGCACCAGGAGCTTCTTGAAAGGAGTTTTCCATGGCCTAGCAGCTGCATGCAAACCTTACATCACCAAGCACAATGCCAGGCATTAGATGGAGTGGTGTAAAGCACACCACTGTGGAAATGCCTTCTATGCAGTGATGAGTCACACCTCTCTATCAGGCAGTTTAATAGATGAGTCTGGTTTTGGCGAATGCCAGGAGAATGTTACCTGCCTGACTGCATTGTAACTGTGATGTTTGGTGGAGGAAGGATTTTTTTTTTTTCCTGGGGTTGGCCTGGGTCCCTTAGTTTCAGTGAAGGGAAATCTAAATGATTCAGTTTACATAGACATTCGGGACAATTCTATGCTTGCGACTTTGTGGGAACAGTTTGTGGAAGGCTATTTTCTGTTCCAGCATGAGTGTAACCCACTGCACAATGCCATGTTCACGAAGGCAAGGTTGGATGAGTTTTCATGGAAGAATTTGACTGACCTGTACAGAGCTCTGACCTCAAGCCCATCTAACACCTTTGGGATGACCTACTGTAGAACAGAGAGTGTGAGCCAGGCCCTTTAAACCAACATCAGTGTCTGACCATAGAAATGCTGAGAAGACAAGATACACTTTTATTTATGCCTAATAGGGAAATTACAAGTCCCAAATGCACACACTCTCTATGTTGTTATGCACTCACATGCAGGGAAACCAGTGAACACACACATGCAGTGAAGAGGTGGGTATTGAGTGAAGGTTGCCCATCACAGGTGCTGAGAAGAGCAAATGTGGGGGGTTCGTGCCTTGCTAAAGGGCACTCAGTAGTCCTCAGGAGCGTGTAACCTGCCACCTCCCTGGCCTCCAGTCTCTTCCATTCACATGGGTTCAGAACAAGCCTCTTCTGGATGAAAAAGACTAAAAATGTTGACAGAAACACTGCAAAATCTTGTAGAAAACCCTCCCAGAAGAGTGTAAGCTGTTATAGCAGCAATAAGGGGGGCAATTCAGTATTAATGCCTATGGATTGAGAAAGGAATGTGATCAAAAAGCTCCTGTAGGTATAAATGTATACATGGCCCAACACTTTTGTCCATCTAGTGTATGATCCTTGTGCAGTGATATAACATTTCCATTGCTCCTGTCATACTTGGACAACCATTCACCTCAAACTTGAGTATAGCGCAAACGTCCAATTTTATGTCAACTGTCCCAGCCTTCATTCAAGGATCTCCAGCTGTCTCAAAGAGCAAAGAAGTTGTAAGTCGTTAGGAAAACAACCAGGAGCGGCCTTGTCATTTTTGTATTTTGCTTTCCTCTCTTGTCAGGCTGTCAGCACAGTGTTCTACTGGATTTGTCTCTGGTAAAACATTCAGTACAAACAACCTAAACTGTAGCACATACTACAGTTGATGTTTAAAACATTTTCAAGGATTAACCTGCCTCATGTTATGGTAAATGTAGACATTTGCAACTGCAAGGGCTCCTGTCGCTGCTGTGTTGTGTGGCCATGAAACAATCAAGGCCAAAAAACATTTCTGAAAATGTAAATGGCACAACTTTGCAGTTATTGTAGCTTTGTATTTTATAATTGTGTTTTTGTTTTTTGTTTCTTTCCATTTTAATTTCAGGTAATGTGCGAAGTGCATTTGGTCGACTCAGTCTGGAGTTTAATGTTTGAACTGTTATTTTTTATAACTGCTGTTATTGTTACTTTTAATTTAGTTATTGAATGGATGCAAACATCAGTTATTTGTCAGGGACAAGGTTTAGGAAAATTTGAACAGGAGTTACAATAAAAACACTGAACTTTGTGATGGCAGTTGACTCAGTCACACTGACATTCCATTTCTTAATAGACAAAAGCACCAAACCCTCCACAGCCTTGTGGTGTTGACTAAACCCAGTACAGTTTATCTATATAAATTCTATTTAAAGTCTAGTTTTTATTTCTGTCAACTAAAATGTTTAATTTTTGTAGTTTAGGTAACTGCACTCACTAGCCACTCCATTAGTTATGCCTGTTCAACTGCTCACGCATTTAATCACATGGCATCAACTTAATGCATTTAGACATGGTCAGTATGACCTGGTGAAGCTCAAAGTGAGCATATAAATGCTGAAGAAGGGTGATTGAAATATTGTTGGTGCCAGATGGGCTTGTCTGACCATTTCTCAAACCCTGGATCTACTGGGATTTTCCCACACAACTATCTCCAGGGTTTACAGAGAATGGCCCAAAAAAACCCAGTAAGTGGCAGTTCTCTGAGATCAAAGGAGAATGGCCAGACTGTTTCAAGCTGAGAGGAAGGCAACAGTAATACAAATAACTACTTGTTACAACCAAGACATGCAGAAGAGCATTTATGACTGCACAATGTATTGAAACTCGAAGTAGATGGGCTGCAGCAGCAGAAGACCACACAAGATTCCACTCCTGTCAGCTAAGAATCAAAAACTGAACCCACAGTTCACATGGGCTCACCATAGTTGGAAACTGGAAAATCAGAAAAATGTTTCCTGGTCTGATGAGTTTCTGCTGTGACATGGTCATGGTAAATAAATAAATGCCTTGAATCAACAGTTCCTTTTAGTGATAATGTTATGATGTGGGGTTATTTTCTTGGCACATATTGGGCTTCTCAGCACCAGTGCGGCATTGTTTGAATTCCACAGCCTACCTGAGTATTTCTTGCCTATCCCTTAATGACCACCGCACACCTGTCTTTTGATGGCGGCTTCCAGCAGGATAATGCACTATGCTGCAAAGCTTAAGTAATCTTAAACATGACATGATGGCCACTGTGTCAAGGTTTTCCATGTGTGAGGAGTGCAGAGAGGACCCAATATGCAGGACTCCAACAGACCAGGCAAGAAGAGTGAACCTAAGAGGACTTTATTAGCTAAACACTCACATGCAAATCAAGTCCAAGCAAGGGAAATACACGAACAGAGTACTTACACATGTGGGGAACAACACGTACAACATGACACTGAACTAAGGAGAGACAGAGTCATAGACAAGGACAAACGACTAATGAGCAATAGCAGGGGCAGGACCAGAGGTGACAACAATCAGGGGCAGGAAGCAAACTAAACACAATGCACAGGACAAGTCTGGTTACCAAAGTAATTTAGGAAATGAGGAACATAACTGAGGAAGCGGACACAAGGTTGAACTTCACAGAAGACATGCGCTTGAGGGAAGCACAAAGACACTAATCCCAGTGACTAAATACACCCAACTCAGGAAGCAAGGAAGGAATGCAAAACAACTACTACAGGAAAATAATGAAAACACAGAAACTACAGGGACAGTGAACCCAAAATCATAACAGAATGTGAGTCAGTAAAACCAATCTAGAGCAAAACAGAACATCAGACTCAAAATAACTAAAACCCAGAATAACCCAAGACAGAGCATAACTGGCAAAAGAGGAGAATACAAACTACACAAAGAGACTCAAGAACATAAAGGGACTCACACTCAATAATATGAAGAAACACAAAGGGAACTAAAATAAGAGACAAAACCAAAACTACCTGAAACAAGCACCTAAGTACAAAAGGAACAAGGGAAACAAGAAGACACAAGAAGAACCAATATACTAGACATGGGCTGGGGCTAGAAAAATGGATCTAAAACATAAAGGCACTGGGAAGCAGGAACTGCAACCAAACTGAAAAGAAACTAGAATGGGAAAGAAAAATGAAAAACTAAACATCCAAGAAATAAACAAAACACAATCCCAGAAAGACGAAAAACACAGATCATGACACGCCGTAATCAAATGGCCCCCACAGTCACCAGATCTCAATCCAATAGAGCACCTTTGGGATGTGATCGAACAGGAGATTTGTATCATGGATTTGCAGCCGACGAATCTGCAGCAACTGTGATGCCAAGTTGTCAGTTTGGATCAAAATCTCTGAGGCAAAATGGGCTCCAGCTTGGTACTATCAAAGTGTATCTAATGAATTTTTGGTAAGTGTATATTAATAATAATAATAATAATGTGTATGTCAGTGGTTGTGTTGTTAGTCATGATGAACTAGAACAAAAAGACAAGAATTATTTATTTTGTTCTGTTAGTAACTTGCAGTCAATACAAAAAGTGCGATATCCATATTCATGCACAAATGAACTGTTCAATCTCTTATCTTGTATTCACATACATTTCTATCATCTCTTTCTTCAAATGGTGAATTTCTTCTACTTCACCCATTCTCACACACAAACATGCATGCAAGTATTGCAGCCAGCCACCATGGAACATGATGGCATGACCGTCAAAAGCAATTAGGGGTTTAGAGTCTTTGCTCAAAGACTCTTTGACATAACAAAACTAGCATCAATCACAGAAGACAAAGAGAAATGTTGAGGTAGGAATCAAACCTGATCAGTTTTAACCAGTGAACCATTGAGACACTACCTGAATGGCAATGGTGGTGAGACTTCAGTGGCAAATATTCAAATTCTAGTCCATACATATTGAGACAAAGTAAGTCACATGGACCCCTTTGGACAAAGAACAGCAGGCAGACTTATAAATTATTCTTCATTTGTCAAAATGAATGATCGTAAATCGGAGGCATCCATCTATTGGTGATGGTGATGCATTTCCTCTCCCTGTGTCCGCACAATGATTATAACTCTCATTTGCTTCTCATATTACATCACTGCAAAGCTTGCCAGTGCTCAGGGCGTGCATTACTTACAAACTAATGTACCAACCCAGCCCAGATACACTATCACCATGCTCTAATGTTGCCTGCTGCTCCATAATAGGGCCATTATTTGCCAGCATACTGATGTCCTCTCATCATGTTTGGTAACAGAGGAATGTGCATGAAAATAAACACTTACATATGAAGGCGCACAAGCTGTGCTTCCTCTGCTCCTGTCTGTGTCTAGTTCTACCATGTCTCGCCTCTCCTCGTGCCTCTCAGCTACCCCATTTCTGAGGAAGACCTAATGAATATTTCCCTTTGAGTAGGGGAGCGTAAAGCAAACACGAGTCTGGATCTCCTTTCCCTTTTACGTGTTTCCTTGGAGGGAGGATGTGAGATGCATTAAAAAGGGGGATGAGAGAGAGAAGCACATACAGCATTTTGGCATCTGCACTGCCTTCTCCTTTCACCAGATCCTCTCCAGTCCTCTGATCATCTCCAACAACATGGCAAGCACCAGTGGCAGAGACCAGGATTGAGGCTGATGGGAGATATAGAAGAGCCATAGCTAGAAACAGTTGTTTGAAGATGAAGACATCCAGTGGAAAGAAAAGAAGGCTTTATCTCACAGGGTGGAGACACTGGCATTGAGCAATGTGAAGACTGTGAGGCTTACAGTTTGCTATCGAACCTCCATCCTTTTTTTGGCAACATAATAAATGTGATAAGAGCAGCAAGTTCTCCAGGATACTTGTGATTAGAGAACTTCAGAAATGTGAGTAGTTTAGTAAACAAACAAGTGAAGAGAGTACATTTATTTATATCACACGTTTAAAAAAACAAAGTGCTTTACAATAAAAGAGAGAAAAAGAAAGAATAGAAAGGTTCCAAGACTCCCTAAACACATATGCACACTACTTGCATAAAATAACACAACAACAGACCATCCACAGTTCCAGAGATCATTAGTCACTGAAAGCTTGATGAAAGAGATATGTCTTTATCTTAGATTCAAAAACAGTTACAGTTGTTGCATGTCTCAGGTTGCTAGAGAGATTGTTCCAGTGTCTTGTGGCACAAGAGCAAAAGCCCAACCCCAAATTTTGTGTAGCACTGACAACTGCTGGACCTCGAGGATCTTGAGAGAGTGTATGGAAGCAGCATTTCTGCCACAAATGCACACACTAATAATGTACTAAGAATTTATTTTTTTTTGTTACTCCTTATCACTGAAACCTTAAAAAAGGGAAGTATAGTGTATAAAAAATTGCCCAACTTTTGTCAAAATGAGCTGCAGTACTAGATGGAATGCTAATCTTTTAATTTGTGGACTTTCTTAGGTTGGGATTATTTGTACACTTAAGTTCTCTTTTTTTTTCCTTAATTCCTACCTCCAAAAACAAAGTTTGTACAATTCTAAAAATATTAATATTCATTTAGGTAGGTTTTCACTGCACTGGCAGTGTGTTTGGGATCATTGTCATGTTGAGAAATAAAGCTGTTGCTAATCAGGTGCTTTTCAGATGGTATTACATAGCCGATCAAAATCTGATGGTACTTTTCTATGTTCATAATTCCATCAGTTTTGACAAGAAATGCAGTGCCAAACCATGACAGAGCCTCCACTATGTTTTACAGATGGCTGTAGATACTCCCTGTTGTACCTCTCTCCTGACCACCTCTATATAGACCGACAAAGATTTTAACCAGAATTGCTGGATTCCTCACTCCATAAGACCTGTTATCATTGAATTTCAGTCCAGTTTTATGTAATTTGGCATACCTCTCCCTTTTCTCCCTGTTTTTATTCCTAAATAATGGCTTCTTGACAGCTACCCTTCGACTGAGACAGTTTCTGATGAGCCTTCAGTGAACATTAGATGGGTCAGCTTAAGGGCCACAGACCTGTGTCAGGTCTTTGCTAAATTTTTGTTAGTTTTTAAGGACATGACTTTTAGATACTGTTCATCTGCCTTAGATAGTTTAGGTATGCAACTTCTTCTTTTGTCTTCCACTTGTCCAACTTTCTCAGTTTTTTCAGGACACACTGAACACCATGCCAAGATATACTAAGTTTTTAGCTAATAGCTCTTTGGGAATCACCTTGTTGCTGCAAAAATACTATTTTATGGCTGTTCAGCTGTGTTATGTTTTATCTTTTTGTTATAATTTTTCATATAATTAAGTAAAGAAACTAGGAAAAAATATTTTTTGTGAAAGGCTGCTAGTAAAAAAGTCCCTAAAGACACAATTTAAAATTGGTTCGTTGCTGAATGGCCTTTTATGTGTAGATACAACATTGGTCCACCCCTGGTGCTAGTTGCCGTTTTATGCTTGAATGATTCACAGGTCAGTTTTAAGCAGCTTAACAAACCAAAAAAAAGCATTCCTATGAAAATGGTCAGGTACAAGGACTGGACTTCACTTAATTAATGAAAAAAAACAGCTGATGCCCAAAGCCTGGAGAACAATTGTTTAAGATTATTTTAAAGATTACAAGAAAGTCTGGCTCCTTGGAAGCAAAATATAGAGAAATGAGGGGAAGCTCAAGACTTTTTGCAAAGTACTCTTTAAGAAACGATGTGACTACATCATAACAACCGTTGGTTTGGACTTTAAGGTAGGGAAGAGCTTTTAGAAACAATTGTGTTTTCAAGTAAAATATATGAATGTAACCTTGAGCTTCAGTATTTTAGAATGCTCTCAGATGGCTAATTTTCACATGGAAATACCCATTCATATAGTTTATTGCTTAAAACACTACTGTAAATACTGTAGTCTATAAAAGCCCCAGCATCTACAAACTGCAAAAAAACCCAAACAAACCTGAAACATAACTTGTGGGTCATCTGTCCAAGAATCATTTTCAGTGTTGCAGTTTTGCCAGGGGTTATCTAATCCTCATATCCTCCTCACTGCGAGCCTTGTACCAACAAAATGGTGTCAGAAAACTCATAAAGAAGCTAGAAAATGTGTGTTGGGTCAGAGGCCGAAACATAAACTCAAAGCTTATGATAGCTTGTTCTCAACTGGGAGTGCACATTACTGTATGTCTACAAGCATGTGCATGAGGGGTGGTAATCTCTTAGAAATAAAAACCTACTGGAACTGGAACTTCACATGACAAAGTTGCCACAAGGTAACTCACAAATTAATGGATCTCTCAGTCATTTTTTTTTTTCTCCAAATAATGAGACATGTTCAGATCAATTATTCATGTAATAATAGCTTTATGATGTTTTAAATTACTTACTCTCTCCTGCACTCACTGGATCTCTGTGGTGGCTGTTTGTTGCAGCATGCCTCCTTGTGGCTTTGTCTAGTCCCCCTTAGATCAAAGGGGCTCTGGTGGGAGATTACCCAGAGAGAGAGATAGCACTCTAGCCTGGGTTTCTGCTGGGCACAGATGGCACAAAGCAAGGCTGAAGGCCCCAGGCAGGAACTGGTGAGGAAAATCAGAGGACTCTATACACAGTCATGGGGGCCATCAAGGGAGAAGAGCCCCCTGGCCACTGATAGTCCATCCAAATGGAGGCAATTTTACACCCCTCAAGGGAATGGCTTGCAAATGTACCCATTCCCTCCTTCCAACTTGCATGCCTCCATCTCGTCCATCTGATGTATGAATGAAGCCGAATGGTAGCGGGTGGGGGGATGTGGCAGAGGAGAGGCAGGCAATCTCTGTGTGTCCTCTGAAGCTTGTCTTATAGCTTTTCTCTGTCATGTTTTTCTCTCCAGGGACACTCAGGGAATCTGGCTGTGGAAGGCATCCATACCCTCAAAATCCAAGGCCGAGTTCAAGCATCCAACCTGGTGCGTCTCTGCAATCACAATGAAACCTGTGACATTCAGACTTCCCCTAGTACAGACACAGTGACAGGTAAAAAGGCACAGCAACATTAATTTACACAATACGCTGTAAGGGTTAAGTAAAAATCTATGTTGTCCATGGCAGGAATAAAGAGTATGCCTCTGCTGGGTACAGGTGCAGGGCAAACAAAACATGACACAAACGAAAAGAAAAGCTTGTCCACACAATTAATTTGCAAGCTGATGCAACATTTTGGCCTATAAGGACTTCATTTTTACTTTTTTGTTGTAGAAATTTTGCAAACAGGGAAGTCACCAAACTTTTAGATCTGTGATGTGTAATCAGTCATTACGGTACTTGTAATCAGTGTAAACAGCACATATAGAGTCTACAATCAGTCCAGAAAACAAGAACAACGAAATCATTCACACATGTAACGATCAAAAACATCTCTTTACACCATTCTTTTGAAAACTAAAAATGGATTACGCATTTTTAGACTTACATTAAGTAAAAAACAAGTATATGTGAGCAATAATTTTTTGCAGGGCCTTATAGCTTAACAATTCTTTTGTTTTATACAAATTTCTTAAAAACTTCTTAAAAATTTCCTTTGATATAGTCAATGTGTTGTTTCCATGTTAACTTCAAAAAAACTTGGGAGTTCAGTATTTTCACACACTGAATAATATTATTAATACTGTTGGCTACTTCCAAGTTGCTTGACTATATACACTACCAGTTAAAAGTTTGGACACACCTTCTCATTTAATGGTTTTTCTTTATTTTCATGACTATTTACATTGTAGATTCTTACTGAAGCCATCAAAACTATGAATGAACACATGAAAAAAGTGTGAAATAACTCAAAACATGTCTTATATTTTAGATTCTTCAAAATAGCCACCTTTTGCTTTCATTACTGCTTCGCACACTCTTGGCATTCTCTTGATGAGCTTCATGACGTAGTCACCTGAAATGGTTTTCATTTCACAGGTGTGCCTTGTCAGGGTTCATTTGTGAAATTTCTTGCCTTAATGGGGTTGGGAGCATCAGTTGTGTTGTGCAGAAGTCAGGTTGGTACA
>VUQH01047339.1:6297-55140 GCA_015106775.1 Etroplus canarensis
CGCAATCCTGTGCAGCTTATATGCATGTGTGTGTGATGCTGTGCAATGTCAAAAAAGGCAGAGCAGCGAAGCGCAGCTGATGCGAATCAACAACCATAGTCAATTGTCTTGCTGCTTTCAATAAGCGAGCTGAAGCTTGTCTGAGTGTGTGATTTGTTTTACAGTGGGTGTGAATATGAAGGTTGTCTGCCTTCATCTTATCCACTAGTTCCTCTGGCAGGTTATACATAAAGCTGGTTAATTTGGCACCCTCTGAGGCTAGACTAAGTGCACCAGTTAAGCAGTTAATTTTTAAAGAGCAACAGGTGCTTCTGTTTATGTCTAATGTTAATAAAGACATTCATTACTAACGGCAATTTTAAAGCCGATTCACTGTCAAATTATCTACTGTTTGAGTGAATGCAAACTCTTACTTCACTGACAAATATATTGCTTTTCCTGGGACTGCTTCATAAAATAAGCCAGTCATTGATTCATCAGTTTCTTTGCCAATGCTAATTCTATTTCATATTAAGCAAAACGAGTAGGAAATGTTGTGTTTGCAGAAAATATTGAGGCTGATCTCAGATGAAGTTAAATGTAGAGACTTTATAAAAGTTATTGATGTAGCTTCCAGGTCTGAAAAGTGAGAAGTTCCTTAAACCTGTATTCTTTCTAATGGCCAGCAGGGGGCGACTCCAGTGGTTGCAAAAAGAATTTGTGTAAAAGTGAATACGAAAATCGGTCCTGGTGCCCATGACTGATGCCCTCAGTAAACACTTTCCTGGTCAGTTTATGGTCTCCCTCACCAGTTTAAAGTCTTACCTAGTACAATATGATGGTTATTTTGTAAAATTTGGTCCGTTTAAGAGAAAAATGGGGCTAAGTGACTGACAAGTCTTTACCGTCTGAGTGTGCAGTGGCCCCCTTGGTTTCACAGTAAGATCTGTTCTTTCCTCATTATATCTGGCTTCTAAGTCCAAAATGCGACAGCAAAAACATTCAACTCAAGGCTTGAAAAGGGGCCCTCACGAACCAATGATGCTACAGCGGTTACGTCTATCTCTTATATATATACAGTCTGTGGTTCCATCAGATTATATGAATTCTGTGTATGCACAAAGACCGAAAGAAAGGCAGACTGCCACTAAACGCACAAACTCTGGTAAAAAATAACTGATTTCAGAATGTGTTAATACTGAATGGCATGTGAAGAAAAATGTAGCCCACACTACTTTTCTTTTCTCATCTTCTCCTTTCATCCTCATGATTACTTGTAATTGCATCCAAGCTTGTACACTTGAATCAAACAATTATCCAATGTATGTGTATTTTCACGTTTTCAAGTGCAAACAAACACCTGCAGGCTTGAGTGAAAGCAGGAAAAAAAATTTGGCAGGTGTGTGGGTGTGTGTGTACACGCTTGTCTGAATCAGTGGATTATGTTTGAATATTTGGCTCTACGCCAATGCATATGATGATATTTGCATTTATATACAGGTGGGCATACACATACATAAGTATCCCTGGTATGTCAGAAGAGGTCATTTTGTGTGTGTGATCTGTCAGAATGATTCATGTCTTACAAGACAAAGTCTTGAGGGAATAAGGAACACATACACAACAAACACAAGCGCCGGGATTAAGAGGTCATCCAAAGCTTTGGACTTGCCTTCAGCCTTGAGGAGAATCATACTAACACAATAATGATGCAGCACAGGCACATACTACAATATTTTGTATTAGGTCTTGTGAAAATTCACTAGTATTAAACATCTAACTGGCAACTTTTGGGAAAATTAACAAAATCATTATCATCTCACTTCATTTTTAGGTCTGATAAAAGAATGAATCAGAATCAGAGTTGTATGTTCTGACGTTTCTTCTTTCACTCAGTAAAGCTGCTCTTATTCTGCACGTCGTTTCCTTTTCTCACTGATCATTAGACATCTCTGTTTCATTCAGCCTTATGCATTATCACTTAAGGTAGCTCTGAAAATTAAAGCGCATCTTGACTCAGCCCAAGAAAAGGCTAATAGCTTTTTTTATATAGCACAAATGCATCCATATAAATTAGAAGAACCTTGAGACAAATTGAGATGTACGCTTCAGCTACAAATGCATAAAGCCAGAGCCATTAGCCCCTGCATTTGTGCATTCAGAGATTGACATCAGCTGCTTAAAGCAAAAATTTATATCAAACTGAGGAAACTTCTATATCCATGGACAACCCATGATTTCCCCCGCTGTTATCTATATTTGTGCCAGCATACTGTATGGATATTTTAAAATGAAACTGCATAAAATGTGTTTACCGACGGCGATGATACAAAAGGCGCAGAGGGTTGAACTGACAGGAGGTGTAAAAGAGTGGACGAGCGGGGGATATTGAGAGGCGCTCGAGACATGAAGTGGCGACTGTCCATGTGGGCGGAGAGAGAGGCAAAGGACAACAGGACATTAATTTGGGGACGTGAGGGTGAGCAAGAGGCGTGGGAGCCTGACAAAGAAGCTGAGAGGTAGATGGAGTGGAGATAAAGTGATAGGCAGAGAGAGAGAACAAGAAAAAAACGGAGATTTAATAAAGCAGGTGAGAAAAATAGGAAAGAAAGAAGATGAAGAAGCCAGATAAACGAGATGTGAAGTAGCTTTAGGGACCTTTTCAGCAGTGATGTGATAATTATGATGATTACATTTAAAATAGACTGGTTGTACTCTGATAGCCATGGTGAACAGTGTAGAAACATTACTTTAGTCATTATTTTTACCCTACTTGTTCATCACTTTGGAAACAGCTTTAACTCAAAGTCCACTTTCTGGCTTACTGTGGAGGTTACAGCTGTAACGCAGTCGTACTTTAGTAGTTTTGTAGAACCACATCTATACCTCATACTGTCACGAAGAGACTGTCAAAAAAATGTGGAGAAACGTTTTTACTGTTATTAGTTTTTCAACTTAGCTCCTGCCTAAGAGAAGATAAAAGTACATGTTTTCTGTCAGTATATTACAAGCATATATACGGACATAGCTACCGTGATGTCACCCACTGGCTTTGGACTCAGCGCTATATTGTTGTTGTTTTTGTTTGGGTTTTTTTGGAACCAGACATTACCGTATATGGTTGAAAAGCTGGAGAGCTAACAAGCATGAACTGTATGGGTGCAATGCACATCTTCTAATTAGTGCTAGCTAACAGACTATTAAGACGACTATTTTACTCACTGGAGCTGTGGCACGAACTTCTTGGAGGGTCTGCACCACACAGAAAGCCACACTGTAAGTCAGATAATGCATTAATAATCCAAAATCTTCAACAGCACGCACACGGTGAAAAGGTGCAGTTTAACAAGTCATATCAAAATATCATGGGCACTAGATTTGATAGCTTTTTGGAATTTTCTTAATCAAGAATTGCACATTTTGACAAGAGTTCTAGCAACTTTAATTTTCTTGTTCAGCTAGTTACAATAATCCTGTGAGCTTAAGAGGAAAATTCTAGCCTCAATGGCATGTATTTCTATCTTCAAAAGGCACAGAAATTCTTGTTGGGTTAAAAAATAGACACAAATTCTGTTTTCAGTAACGTAAAACTTTACCCAGGTCCAGAGCCTGTGGAACAGATCTATTCCGAAGGCTTTTGCTGTCTGGGTAGCCTTTACCAATCAAGGATTTTTTAACAACATTGGGGATTTGAGTTAAGCTGTGTTAGCGTCTGCAAGCATCTCTTCTAATAGGACTTTGTAGATATATAGATATAGATACAAACTCAGCTCTTGCAAGGGTACCCTGGCTAGACCCTCTAGCCCACTTGCCAGAACTCTTGTCTAATGTCTAAGTTTTAGTAACGTCAACAACAAAAGTCCAAAGTTAGGAAAATTCAAAAAGGTGTGGAATTAGGTTGTGTTGTATTTTGAGGTTTTCTCAACTTCTTTTTTTTTTTTACAGTGTAGAGGAGGTGAGGCCTGGCAGGCACCAATGGGCTCTTGTTGTCTATGTTAGACTCTGAATGTGCTTTTTAATGCTGTAAAGTTTTACATTTGAGCATGGGAGTCTGTGGGGACTGAGTCCTATTTGGAGCCAGATTCAAGCGGCAAGTAAAAGAACAGCAGTGGCATCATTTTGCAGCTCTGGAGGTAGGCAATTGAAACCTGTCAAACAATTAACTCCTGCTCTGCGTTTGTAGACTTAGCCATCTCTTTATAAGTGCTGTGTGACTGTTGAAAAAGCACATCCTGAATGAGTTTTAAGAACATCACATCTGGATTACAAATGGGCAAATTCTGAAATGCCTGAGAACCCCAGACTCTCAGGGGGTGCCTTTAGGGCTCTGGGTGCACAGTATATTGCTACACAAAAGCACAATATAAAGCCGGAATCATAAAGAACTGAGGAGGATTTTGCACATCAATGTATACAGTTATGAATACAGGCTTTTATCCAACTCTGTGAACAAATTTTTAAAAAAAGCTTTTTTGTGGCTCCAGAGGGAGTTGTGTGAAGTCTGACAAACAGCCTCTAGCAGTCTGGCCTGAAGACTACACATGGAAACTGAAAGACGTTTGAATGCCGAAAAAAGTGAGTTTACTCATCTCTGCTTGAGGCTAGCAGCTCGAGGCTACAATAGGTTTTAATTGCACCATACACCCCAGATCTCTGACAAAACTGTCAGTGGTAAACTTGCATTATGGTTAATGCAGGCAGAAGGATGCATGAAATGAAAAAGTGATGCTTTCCTTTTTTAAATCCACTGCCATGAGTCTAACAGTGTTATGTGCAATGCTAAACTAGCGGAGTTCTCTTTTAGGGTAGCCACTGCATTGTGATACAGTCTATGCATCAGATTAGTTGCTGCTTCCCAGGAGAGTTAAATGTTTGAAGTTGGCATTTTAATACCAGGAGGATGCGCATGGCTTCTAAACTCGCACCCAAGATGTGGCCATTAAAAACAAGGCACAGCATCTAGTTATGCAGGAGTGAGGTCATTTTTAGTTTGAACGGACAAAAAGTAAATGCCAAAAAAAAGGAAAAGAGAGACCAAAGGAGGGAGTTAGAAGGAGACGGCGGAGCGGAGAAGTGACTTGAAGTGACAGGTTGTTGTCAGAGCAGCGAGACCCAGGAAGATAGATTAAGACAGGGTCAGCAACTTGACGCTAATGTCACGACTGATGACTAACCGCGGATGTGTGTATAGGTGTGTGCGTGTGTGTGTTTATGGGAAAACGGGGTCAGCAATTTTTTTGTGCAGGGCTAACCCAGAGAGTAGAGTGTGCTTGTGTTTGAGAGTATGTCGGTACGGACTGCTTGACACAGTTTGTGTATTTGGCTGCTTTTTTTTTGTATGCATGTGAGCATGCGTGTGTGTTTCCGTGGCTGTTTACACTGATTTGACCTAACACTGCCAGGTCAAACTGTTTCGCTTCCCCTTTTTTTTGCTACGTTTTCACTCAAAAAAATATTAGCGTTGAACAGCTACTTTCCCTCCTTGTCACGAAAACAGATTGCTGTTGTATCACTGCTTGTTCTCAGCTTGGCTTATGTTTACTGCCAGAGAAATGTGCAGCTAAGAGCAGCATTTACAGCTGTTTGCACACATCTACACCGGCCTGTGGTCATTTGTGTGTAAAGATTTTCACACGAAAGACTACATTCAAGGCCATTCCATCAGGAAATGATGGGAAAACAAAGCACACATAGAAAAACCCATTTAAAAACCATTTTTAATGTTCCAGTTTGTGCTTACTATAGCTCCACTGTTCAGATGAGACAATGCCCCAAGTTAAAAAGAATCACCACGTGTTTGAACATTCTTACCTTCAGCTTACACTCACAGTTAAATATTCATCAACAGTAGTGCAATAGGAATCTCGTTTTCTCTCTCAGGCAGCACTTCCCACATAGCTATGATTGAAAGTGCAAACTTTAAACCTGCCAGTGCTGATTGATCCATTTGGGAGATGAGCAAATAACACATCAGTAACACATTGTCATATAGCAAAGTTGGTAAGGCAAGTGTGTAAGAGAGCAATACACGCAAAACAAACTATGAATCTTATTTTTTTTTTATTCTTAATTGGGGCCATCTATTCAGTATACTGTAAATCAAGCATTTTAGCTGCTGGTTCTACTTTGGTCCCCACCAACTCCTAAAAGAAACATCTGCCCATTAGACAACCCACTAGTGAGAACACTGAACGTAATCGAAGCTGCAAAATTGCAGGCTACTCACCCCAAAGTAGTGAGCCTGAAAGATCATTAACTATAAGCAAGTTTACCATTACAAGCTGCTTCGTTGCATAATCATTTCAAGACCACTATAGTCCAAGAAGACTTTGTTTTCTTGTCCCACAACTTATATTTGGCAGCATAGCTCTGTTCTGGGACCTCCTGCCCTTCCATGTGCACATACATTACATGGATAAAAGTATTGGACCAGCTACACATCACACCTACAGGAGCTATTATGACATCCCATTCTGAATCTGAGCTGGTCCTCCATTTGCAGCTTTAACAGCTTCCACTCCTCGGGGTAGGCTTTCTACAAGATTTTGGAGTGTGTCTGTGGGAATTTTTCCAGAAGAGCATGTGTGAGGTCACTTTTCATGCATTTATTTGCTACTGCTACATGTCATTAAATGTCTTCTCTCTCCCATAGTCTGTGTCTCTCTTTACGCTCTCTCTTCTCTTTCCCTTCACCCCAACCAGTCAAGGCAGACGACTGCCTCTCCTTGAGCCTGGTTCTGCTGGAGGTCGCTTCCTGTTAAAAGGGAGTTTTTCCTTTCCACAGTCCCCAAGTGCATCTGATTGTTGGGGTTTTCTCTCTAATACTATATGGTGTTTACCTTACAGTGCAAGCGCCTTGAGACAATTTTGTTGTGAACCGGCACTATATAATTAAAAATTGAATTGAATAAATAGGTTGGATGCAAAGACCTGGCTTGCAATCTCTGTTCTAGTTCATCCCGAAGGTGTTTGATGGAGTTGAGGTCAGGCCTCTGAGTGGGCCATTCAAGTTCTTCCACACCAAACTCGATCACCGATGTCTTCATGGACCTTGCTTTATGAACTGGGGGATAGTCATGCTGGAAAAGAGTCTTTCCCAAACTGTTCCCACAAAGCTGGAAATATAGAATTGTCCAAAATAACTTGGTAAGCTAAAACATTAAATGGCTCAGGCAAAGCCAGAAAAACAACAGCATAAATCAAACTTTACACTTTGCCAAAATGCAATCAGTTAGGTAATATTCTCCTGGCATTCGCCAAACCCGGACTCATCCATCAGGCTGCAAGATAGTAAAGTGTGATTCATTACTCCACAGAACACATTTACACTGCTTAAAGTCCAGTGGCAGTGTGTTTTACACCACTTCATCCAATGCTTGGCATTGTGCTTGGTGATGTAAGGCTTGCAGGTAGCTGCTTGGCCATGGAAACCTATGCCACGACGCTCCCTATGCACTGTTTTCATGCTGATGTTAACGCCAGAGGAGTTTTAGAACTCTGTAGTTACTGAGTCAGTAGAGCACTAGTGACTTCACATGACCTCACTCTGTAAATTTACATGGTCTGCCACTTCATGGCTGAGTTATTGTGCCTCCTCAATGCTTAGACTTTGCAATGATATCACGTGTCTCAATACTTCTGTTGATTTAGTGTACGTGGAAGGCATAAGGACAACAGCAGCAAAATTGCAACACAGAGCAGGCACCAATACAAATGACAGTGATTAAATCAAACACTGCATGAATGGAGGAAAAGCTACGGTAGAGGTGGTTTGCAAAGAGGCTTGCAGAGGGAGCAGCAGCTGTTGCTGGCAGGCTAAAGCAACTCAATTACCATGCCCCTGTTTAGGATGTGCCAGTTGGATGCACAGAAGGGTATAAGATGAGTCAGTAGCTGATGTGGGCTGGCACTGATGTCACCAGACCTGCTGGTATTGTTACCATACTGAATTTAATCCCCTGTTCATATTAAATTTTTAGGTAACTGTCCACACCCTAAAAATGACACTTTCATTAGTGGACCCTGGAGATTTTAGTGGCCCTGTATGACTTAACTTTCATGCTGAGCATTCTATTAGACAGACAGCAGACGAATCTTGGAAGTTTCTGTCAAAACTGTGATTTGCTTTTTCTGCTGTGAAAAATGATCACCGCTGGAATTTATGCTATTCTGTAGAAGTGACTCCAGTTGGCCGTGCTGTGTCCTTACGAAACCAAGCATTCTCTTTGCTTGCATTAGGCCAAAGCTTTCATTATTTGTTTAATTTTGCATTAATTGATTTTAAGACTTTTCTGTTCATATTTAACCAATGGAAAAAGATGTGTGTGATCTCCAAGTTATAACTCTCTGCTTTGTGATCCAGCTTGAATGAGCCTCCCATTAACAGTTCTATATTGATTTTTTTAAATTAATTTATTTATTTCCAGCTGGCTACAACTACATCAACTTTATTGTTCCCGCTTTATTACAGATGCTGGCTAAGTGCATAATCATTTACAGAACTCCACAGAGTCTTTTTTAAACGTCTTTTTATGTAATGCCTTCCATTATTGTTTTTATTGCTTTTTCATTTCATTTTATCTGTTCGAATGCATTGTAAAGCACTTTGGAACTATGTTTTGCTGAGTTCTAATAAAAATGAAGAATGCTGTTACTTTAAGTCACACATACAAGGTTTAGCTGACAGCCCACCTGAGCTGATTTTCTCACCCTGTGCAGTTAACTTCATGTTTACAGTGCAGGGTTTCAGCGTGCTTTAATTAAAGGCATGTAACAACTGTTTTCATTGCGAATACAATTAAGTGAAGCAGAACAGTTCATGTGAAAATTCCAAAATGAGTGTTATTGAAAGGAGAAGTAGTTAATGTATCCTTTTTTCTTTCTGCCTTCAGGTTTTGGACATCACCCCACACTGAGCTGACCCAGTAGAACTCAGTAGAGTGAAGGTCCACATCAGATGAAATGGCTCCTCCGGCCATACCTGAGTCTCCATCCTCTCTTACCACACTCCGCCCGTTCCGCCTCTCCTCCTCCTTCCTGCTCTTTTTCGTCTCCTCCTTTTTGCTGCTGTCATGCCGTGGATCTGTCCATGCCAGCTCGGAGGAGAAAAACTGTTCAGCTAGCGGAGACCCCTGTCAGGAAGGTGGGTTAGTGTTATCCATGAAAAAACTGCAGTTTAATGCCAATAGAGAAGTATGAGCATGATTATTGACAGGATTCAACAAGGGAAGGGTTAAGTCTCTAGCTTGGTTGCCTGTGTTCTAGCCATCTAAGTTTCTCTAATCACAAGCCTTCATAAATATGCTGTCTAAACAGCTAAACATGATTACTGATTATATGAATGCTAGCGAGCTTGAATTGGATCTAATATGCTCATTTCCATCTCCATGTTTTTATTCCTAGGCTCTACTGGAATAGCTTTGCATGCTTTATAGTTCTTATCCTTGTGTCAGGAAGGGCATTCAGCATAAAACCTGTGCCAAATTACAGATACGGATGTGGCAACCCTTTGGGGAAATACAAGGGAAGAGCCAAAGGTGCTTTTAATCTTATACTGGACCTTGGCGAAGCTGCTCAGTTCATCCTCTGTCTGAAACAAGCCATTCAAGCTCTTTTTCTCCTCCATTTAATCCAAGTCTTCTTCTGATTGGCTTCTCCTCTTAAACAGAGGGTTTGAACAGCAGGTGGGACTTCTGTACTCACAGCCAGAGCGGCATGCCTGAGATGACCATATTAGGGATATCCCCTCTCATTGACAACATATAGTACACAGCCAAGAATGGAAAAAAACTGTTGGAAACAGAAGATTTACTGCAGTCTGAAGCCTGAGCTTGTGGCTCTCATGAATTGCTATAAAATCTGCTTCCATTAATATAAAAAAGAAAAAATGTAATGAAAAAAATAAGCATTATGCTATGGAGCTCTAATTAGTTCTACTAAGTGCTGCAGGAATCAGTCCTACTACACAGAAATAAGTTAGCATTTTGCTCTTTCTGTTCAATCCTGGGTTTTAGAATTATTAATCCCCAGAGAGAAAATTGCTAGAGTTCCAGAAGCTCCATGAACTACAAATATATGTGATATGAAAGATAAGAAAAGAAACTATATAAACCTACCTGTAAAAGTGCAATATTCTTTAGTTAATATAAATATGAGAGATAGAAATTAAATAAACATATATTAGCCTTAATGTGAAAAGTGCAGTTTGTCACATGAAGAGAAATAGTCCAGGTATTAAAGGGAGGAGTTATAGAGTGTGATGGTCACAGGTAGGAATGATTTCCTGTGGCATTCTGTGGTGCATCGTGGTGGGATGAGTCTGCTGCTGAGCGTGCTCCTGTGTCTGTCCAGCATGTCATGGAGAGGGTGTGAAGGATTTATTGTCCTTAACTTGGACAGCATCCTCCTTTCTGACACCACTGTCAGAGTGTCAAGCTCCACAGCGTCCCTGGGCTTGCCGATCAGTTTTTTTTTTAGTCTTTTGATGTCCTCTAATCTCAATCTGCTGCCCCAGCACACCACAGCATAGAGGATGGCACTGGCCACCACAGACTCATAAAACATCCTGAGTCCAACCAATAGCGAAGAACCTAAGTTGTCTCCGAAAATCAAGACAGCCTTGTAGAATGCAATGAATGAAATAAAACCCAGTTTATTGTCAGTGGGATCACTGAGGTACTGGTAGTCCTCCATTATCTCCACACAGACCCAATGTATGGATGTTTTTGGTCCTTCTCATGTCCACAACCAGTTCTTTAGTTTTTGACACATTAAGATGGAGATGGATTTGTTCATACTACGTGAAAAAGTGGTCCCCTCATCACCCTCTCTGACACACTCCACTACTGCAGAGTCATCAGAAAACTTCTGACGGTGGCAGGTCTCTGTACAGTAGTTAAAATCTGTGGTGTAGAGGGTGCAGAGAAAAGAAGAGAGAACAGCCCCCTGAGGGGCTCCGGTGTTGCTGACCACACTGTCCGGCACACAGTGCTGCAGACGCACATACTGTATTCTGCCAGTCAGGTAGTCAACAATCCATTCCACAGGGGAGGCATCCAGCTGCATCACTGTCAGCTTCTCACCCAGTACAACTGGTCTGATGGTGATGTACGCACTTGAGAAGTCAATAAACATGACCCTCACAGTGCTCAGTAGTTTGTCCAGGTTGAGCAGGTAGATAATTAGGTTTTGTATTTCAAAAATGGTCTGTGGTTAACACAAGCTTTGGACACTTTCACATTTGTATCAACAACATAAAATACATATGGAGAAATTTTGAAGCTTTCATGTGCCCCAGAGAAGGTTTTGACTAACAAGTGATACTACAGAGGTTTTTCATCACGCTGGTCACAGGAACTTAAGAAGGCACATCAGCCTTGTGTTTGAAGTCTATCGTGTAGCTGAATTATTGCCTAACATCTGTTTTTTAAGTTTGGCAATTCTATTTATGCTTCAAAATTCATAAAAGTTATTATATCATTACTTTGTGAAACATTACATCCTGCTGAACAAAATGTGTTGTGAAATTTTGTTTACAACAGAGCCATTCTTCTTCAAATATCCCCCAAAAAATTATATCATAACATCCCATTGGCTTTTTGTCAGCATACTAACTTTCTTGTTAGCTAATAAAAAATACACATTTCACGACTGCAGCATACTATACAGAATTTTTCTGGTTACTTCACTCAGTGGAGTTTTGTACATTCACTGTCACATTATTAGGTATGCCTTACTAGTATACTTTTGCCTTCAGAACTGCCTTAATTCTTTGTAGCATAGATTCAGTGAAGTTCCTGCAGATTTGCTGGCTGCAAGTTCATGATGAGAATCTTCTGTGCCACCACACTCTAAAGATGCTCTATAGGATTGAGATCTGGTGACTCTGGGGGCCATTTCTGTACGGTGAACTCATTGTAATGTTCAAGAAAGCAGTTTGAGATGATTTGAGCTTTGTGAAATGGTGTTGAAAGCAGTCATCAGAAGACGGGCACACTTTGGTCATAAAGGGATGGTCATGGTCAGCAGCAAAAGTCATGCTGGCTGTGGTGGTTGAATGAAGCTCAGTTTGTACTAAAGGCCCAAAGTGTGCCAAGAAAACATCCCCCACATCCACAAGCCTGAACCATTGCTGCAAGGCAGAATGGATCGAATGAATTGAACTCCAGCAGGATGTCTTGACCATGTCTAGATGCCTAAATGCATCAAGTTGCACTTGTATTAGTGAATAGTTGAACAGGTGTACCTAATAAAGTGGCCAGTGAGTGTATTTCTTGTGTGGTACTGTAGGCTACCACTGAATTATTCTTAGTAAAGTTGCATACCCTCTTAGTCCTGCATGCTTTGGCTGCCCTTTCTGTATGGCTTGTCCAGAAGCTATGCAAATAATACTGACGGGTCTTCATGGTCTGTCACATTTGAACAAAATCAGGAGAATATAATAATAATAATAAGGTTTGTGCATCAAATGAGCAAAACTGTGCCACCGCTGAGTTAAAAGTGAAATGTGTCAGTTTACTGACACAAATCCTGAGGACCAATCAGTTTTGAGTAAGTTTTCATTGTTTCATTAAGCTGTAAGAGTTCCACTGAGTTTTAGTAAGACAAATGGGACTATATGGAAAACTTCCACACTTACAATAATCTGTAATGAGGTTGTGTTGCCACTGAGATTTTTACAACATGCTCACAGTGGCAGGCTTTATACGATTAGAGAGACAGAGATTAGTGAAGTTATTACATAAAATTGTTGCAACCAAATATTCTCTGTAATATTGCTGAAAAATGGTCATGTTCTTCCCCCTTTTTGTCTTCTGTTTTAATTTCAGGAGTGGTGTTGCCGGTGTGGAACCCTCAGAACCCCTCTGTAGGGGATAAAGTGGCACGGGCCATTGTTTACTTCGTAGCACTCATCTACATGTTCCTGGGCATGAGCATTATAGCGGACAGATTCATGTCTTCTATAGAGGTAGCTGAGTGGATATATAAGTTTAATATAAGTTTCTGTTTGTGATTTTACATGGCTAATATGTAAAACTGTATGAAATTAATATGCAATACACTGTTATGTCTCATCTTTTTAAAAAATGTAATTGAAAAAGGACACGAGTGCAGAATGACTTCCTTTCCTTATCCCCTCTCCTCTCCAGGTAATAACGTCCCAGGAGAAAGAGATCACCATAAAGAAGCCGAACGGTGAGACCACCACAGCCACAGTCAGAATCTGGAATGAGACCGTTTCTAATCTCACTTTAATGGCCCTGGGTTCGAGTGCCCCCGAGATACTGCTGTCTGTTATCGAGGTGTGTAGAACATGAGCCTGGTGGCTGCACATCAGATTAACTGATACAGAATGTAATAGAAACAGGGTAATCTTATTTTCACCTCGAACTCCAGGTGTGCGGTCACGGTTTCGAGGCTGGTGCTCTGGGTCCCAGCACCATCGTGGGCAGCGCTGCTTTCAACATGTTCATCATCATCGCCCTGTGTGTGTACGTGGTTCCCGACGGAGAAACGCGCAAAATCAAACACCTTCGGGTGTTTTTTGTCACGGCAGCTTGGAGTATCTTCGCCTACATCTGGCTCTACCTGATCCTGAGTGTCTTTTCCCCTGGGGAGGTGGAGGTGAGGACAGACTTAAGCGAGAAGTGTTGAAGTTTGGAGAAAGAGATTGCAGAGGACAATAAAGAAGAAGGGTTAAAAAAAAAGAAAATCTGTTAACCGTGTCTCTCCTCTCCTGCAGGTGTGGGAGGCCGTGCTGACTTTCCTCTGCTTCCCCCTCTGCGTGGTCCAGGCTTGGGTGGCTGACCGCCGCCTTCTCTTCTACAAGTATGTCCGCAAGCGTTACCGTGCCGACAAGCATCGTGGCATCATCATCGAGACAGAGGGTGGGGCCGATGGAGGGATAGGCATGGATGGAGGAGGCGGGGGTGGAGCGCTGGGTCCAGGAGGCTTCACCAAGATGGACATGCTGGAGCTGGATGGACAGATAGCGCTGAACTGTCACAGCGGGATGGATGGAGGCATGATGGAGGAGGGAGGAGCCAAGGATGAGGAGGATGAGGCAAGGAGGGACATGGCAAGGACACTGAAGGAGCTGAAGCAGAGGCACCCGGATAAAGACATGGAGCAGCTGATTGAGATGGCTAATTATCAGGTTAGCGGCACACAATCCAATTAGCTGTGTAAGCTTTGCATTAGTGGGTATGAGGCGATCAGATTTTAACTACAGGATTATCATGGGCAGAAGAATTCACAATAATATTACTTTCACCATATCTTTACAAAATACAGAAAATATGTTATCACCTAATTTCATCATGTTATTTTCTGTTATTGAGGGGAAATGATATACAAATAAAATATAACTGCATGGAGGTGAAGAGGGCGTCTGTGACTATAACTTCACAAAGACATACCCAAAAAAATTGCATTAATAATAAGCAAGAATTACCATGATTTTGTGACATAGTAGTAGCCACACACTTGGCTACTACCATGGCAGTTTCTTCTTTTTCTTTTTACACAGAGGAAGCCCAGTTACCATTATAAAGACAAAATGTAATAATTATTGTTAGAGTGTCAACCAGATAATTACTTTCAGTATTACCGTATATGTATTACTATTTCATTTTTTTAGATATGCTCTTTGGACCAAAGTATTGGGACAGACCTTCTAATAATTGAATTCAGGTGTTTAATTCAGTCCCATTTCCACAGGTGTATAAAATCAGTTACCTAGCCATGCAGTCTGCCTTTGCAAACATTTGTAAAAGAATAGGTTGTTCTAAAGTGCTCACTGGGTTGGAAGGTGGTACTGTAATAAGATGCTCACATTACGACAGGGCAGTTTGCTAAATTTCTTTCCTGCTGGATATTCCACATTCAGCTGTAAGTGGTGTTATTGCAAAGTGGAAGCATTTGGAACCATAGCAACTCAGCCACAATGTGGCAGACCACAAAAATTTAAAGAGCGGGGTCACCAAGTGCTGAGCCGCACAGTGTGTAAAAGTGGCCAGCACTTTGTTGGCTCAGTAACTGCAGAGATCCAGACCTCCTCTGGTGTTAACATCAGTGAGAACTTCATGACATGAGTTTCCATGGTGGAGTACCTACATGCAAGCCTCACATGACCAAGGACAATGCCAAGCATCGGATGGCGAAGAGCACGCTGTCACTGGACTCTGGAACAGTGGAAGCATGAAGAATTTTGCCTACCTGACTTTATTGTGTCGACTGTAAAGTTAAGTGGAGGAGGGATGATGCAATGACATATTTATTATGGAGCCCTTTTCATCTAGTGAAGGGAAGTTTTAATCCTTCATCTTACAAAGACTTTGTGGAAACAGTTTCAGGAAAGGTCCAGATAAACTAAGCTGACAACAAACATCAGTGCCTGACCTCAGAAATCTGTGGGGAAAATTCCCACAGACATACTCCATACTCTTGTAGAAAGCCTACCCAGGAGAGTGTAAGCTGTTGTAGCTGCAAAGTATAGGGCCACCTACACATTATGCCTGTTCAGAATGGGAACAGGCGTAATGTGTAGGTGGCCCTATACTTTTGCCCATATATGGATCATGGCTATCCTAACATGATACCCCTACTGATACTGTATCTCAGAAAAGAAAAAAACATATTTTTTTTCACTTTTAATTTAAGATGTTTTGCACTCTTGTGCATTTGGCTGTGTTTAGCTTAGCTTAGGATGAAGACTAGGATCACAGGAAAACAGAAAAGTTCTAGTTTTAGAGAAGGTTACAGTTGTTGCTGTTTAGTTTGTGTATAGATTATAAAAGAAGACATATAGGTGTTAGTACCGGGAAAATTGTAGGTTCTAGTTGATACAAAAGATGCAAGCTAACTGTTAAATGCTAATAACGTTATTCCACATTTTTCCACTTTTCACTTTGAGCCTTCTTAGAATGACATCACTCAGTTTCCAAACTTTGCATCTAAACAGAAACTCACACCTCACATTTCATATGTTACTCCTCTGAGGGTGATAATGAGTCGGAGATGATGCTGTGACACGTTCAGCGTGGTGGTAGCAGAGGAAGGGGTGAAGTTCTTGGAGGTGGCAGCGCAAGGTTGTTACAGAGAGAAAAATTTATAATGCTTATGGTGTTCTTCAGATGTTTAGCAGCCTTTAAGTGCAATCAGCCCAACAACACCTTCACAAAAGCTATAAGATTATTGATTAGCCAACTGAGTTGGCTACTCACATTATCTGAGTCTCTCTCAGGTAAATGCAGAATAAAACAGCTTTTGTTATGTGTTGACTAAACTATTAGTCTGCAGAGTGGAAGGTGCCAGTTGACTTGATTGACAGCACAGTAGCATACAACCCCTCAGCCATCCAGGTGATTTTTTGCCCGGTAAGTCACATAAAAGCTAGATATACCAGCGTGAAAGCCCATTCTTGACCCTGAAAGCCTTAGATGGACAAAAAAATTAACTTGAGGTCACCTTGCTTCTTTTATTTTTCTCGCTTTAAGAGATGAACAGCAAGCAGACCCCGAGCTAAGATTTTTTTGGGGAATTTAGATTTGTGAGATGTTGATTGATACCTCAAGCAATGAAAGTGCTTTGTTCAAAATTTAACTCTTGGTTAAATTTGGCGTTAGTCTAATTATGTTTTAGCTGTCAACACACACCCACATGCCTCTCTGTTATAGGAGTTGCTCACACTTTATTATTATGTTAGAGATGTTGAATTTTTCTGAGCACTAATCATTAACTAGCCACATTAGAGTCCTCCTTTCTATGCCGTGCACAGATTTCAACTGTAGCCGCTGTCCAAGTCTCTGCTGCTCTCCCTTTTTCTCTTTCCCACTGTCCTCCCCTTGCCTCCTCTCAAATTCATTTCTGTGTCTTTGGTTTTGGTAGTGAAGGGAGGGAAGGAAAAGAGTTTGGCAGGCAAAGTGTGCACTGGGCAGCTCCCAGAGGTTTGTTTGCATTCAAGCCTCCCTATCCCCGCAGCTACTCCCGCCGCTTCGTGCCGTAAATAAGAATGACAGCTGCCCTGTAGATTAAACTCGACTGGGTAAATTAAAGTTCTTGTGGCCGTAATGAATCCCTGAATGAAAAATTAAATTGTTTTCAGGGGAAATGGAGCTTAGAAATCTTGCTCAGCAAAAAACAAATCAGTTTTTTAACTAAACACTTACTCCTTCTATCTAAAGAGTTGCAGATATAAAGATTCTGCCGGCTCACTTCTATTAAATTTGAATAAACTGCAGCGGTTCCCAGCTCCGAGGCCACATTTAGTCTAATGATCTCGCAGCTACAGTGGCCACTTTGTTCCTTTTCAATTTGATAAAGTGTTAGGATAATGCATTACTATTGATAAACCTCATTACATCTAAAGTTTGCAGCAGACAGAGCCAGCAACCAAAGCATGAAGTCAATACTTAAGACAGAAAAGTTAAATAATTCTTTGAGTATTTACAGATTTATCTTGCCTGGCTTGACAGTATCTTTCTTCAAATGTCAGGGAATCTGTAGCTGCCCTTTGACCCTTTAAGTGCCCCCGTGGAGGTATAAGAACAATTTCCCGAGGGAAAATGTTCAAACTACAGCCATCACTTTAAAAGTGATTGCTTTCATAAAAGCAAAGCTATTTTGGGCAAGTCAAATTCAATTAACATGAATTGGTTTATTGATTGATTGTTTTTGTTGATCAGGTCCTGATGCAGCAGCAAAAGAGCAGGGCATTCTACCGTATCCAGGCAACCAGGATGATGATTGGAGCAGGTAACATCCTCAAGAAGCATGCCGCTGACCAGGCCCGCAAGGTGAGGCACACACACCATTCCACATTATATTTCCAGCTGTTGGAACCTTACATCTCACTGTACATGTGTGTTTTTTCCAGGTGGTAAGCAGCCATGAGACCCAGGCCCAGGAGGACGACCCTCACACCATCAGGATGGAGTTTGAACCCTCGTTGTACCAGTGCTTTGAAAACTGTGGCTCCCTCAAACTGACTGTTGCCAGACACGGAGGTGACCCTGGAGTTACTGTCAAGGTGCGTGTGCAGAAGGGATGATTACAACAGTAGATAAGGAATAAAAGTGTATGTGAGTGTGTGTTTGAGAAAAAGATGTCATGTAGATACCAGAGAAAACAGCAGTATTCTGTGGGCTGACTTCTCTGGCGTTTTTCTCCATCTTAAGCTGATCTTGTGACATAGTCTCACCTCCAGAGGCTTTGAGCACTCTCGTTTTCTTTCCTGGCTGGATGCTGCTAAAAGGAGAGAAGTGGGTGGCAGAGGAGAATAGCTGAGAGCCCTGAGAGAAAATACTTTTGTCTCCAGATTTTTAGTTTCCAGCTCAGGTTGTAACTCAAAGAAAACGCACATCCTTTTGATTGATCTCAGAGTTAATGCTGGCTTAATGCTGGCTATGAATGAGAGATCTCCCTGAATGAGAGAGTCTCCCGCTGAGTCTCTGTCAGTGGGATGATATCTGATCCGCTCCCTGTTACTGCAGGGGCTTTGCAAAGCTGTCACTCCTTTATTCTTCTCCTTGTATACAAATTAAACTATGATGAGAGATCAGGATTGTCTACAGAGATCTGCTGATGGCACGGCCTAAGTCAGCTGTCTATTGAAGGATACTCTACAGGCATATTGACAGAGCAGCTCTTCAGAGAAACAGATTATTTTCGGCATATAGATATTCTCAACGAACCTCCTTGTATTTGATGGCTGGGTTAATGAAAGTTAGAAGTACTGTACTGCACAAAAGTCTTGAGCAAACCATCATTTCTTTATTTTGCTTCCAAGGAGCCAGACTTTCCTATAATTTTAAAAAATGGTCTACCACAATAGTTCTCCAGGGTTTCTAAAGGTCTTTAAAAGTATTTCTTTGTATATTTGCTGCTTTTTCACTCATTTTCAGTCCAGTCCTCATGACCATTTCCAGAGGAACATAATTTGTTTGATAAGGCACTAAGCACTGATCTATCATTCAAGCATAAAAAGGCATCTAACACAAGGGATGAACCCATGCTATGTCTACTCATAACATACGACTTAGCAAAGAACCAGTTATAAATTGTATCTTTAGGCACTTTGTTACCATCAGCCTGTCACAGAAACATATAATTTATTCTCATTTCTTTAGTTGAATATACAAAAAATGCCAGTTGATTCCCAAGGAGCTATTAGCTGAAAATGTGTCATATTTAGGCCTGATGTGTGTCACGTCCTCAAACAATTTGAGTAGAGGACGAAAGAAGAAGTGGCAGGCCTAAAAACCTATCTAGATGAATAGTATCTGAAAGTCATGTTCTTAAGAAATAGGAAAAAATCTAGTAAAGACCTGACACAGGACCTGGCCCTTCAGTTGATGCATATACTGGTTGCCAAAGCCTCATCAGAAATGGTTTCAGTGGAAAGGTGGTTGTCAAGAAGCCATTCTCAAGGAAGAGAAACAGGTACGCTTTAAATTGTTGTCAGTATGTACAAAGAAGATCAAGACAGAGGTGCAATAGTGAGTGTCTACAGCCATCTGTAAAACATGGTGGAGGCTCTGTCATGGTTTGGGGTTGCATTTCAGGCAGTGGTGTCAGGGATCTTGTCAAAATCGATGGAATTATGAACGCAGAAAAGTATCGTCAGATTTAACCTAGGATACAATACCGTTGCACATTTCAATTTTTAGTTCCCAATATTTTTCTCATTTTTCTAGCACAGTACTGTATATCAAAATGAGTCGTAGTTCAAAACTTTTGCACAGTTCATATCTATTTGCATTGCTAAACTGCCATTTAGAAATGTTAATACATGCAAAAATATTAACTCAGTGTTTTTTCTTCTTAAAAGCTTGCACAGGGCAGACATCGTAAAGGTCCTCCCCAAGTCATGTCTTACTTTAGCCTCCTTTTTAGCTTTCAAAAGGACTGTAAATTGCACAGTGAACATCATGATGTGTTTCATAAGACTCAAAATTGGTGATTGAGCCTATAAACTCAATGGGCTAGTATTTACTGATGTTTCAGCTCGAGGCGGACGAGGATCAATACAAACACACTGCTTTTTCAATCCAAAAAATGCAGTTTTACGGCACTTCTGCCCCAGTCTATGGTTGAGTATTGACTTCACACAGTAATATCAAATTCAATTCCAATTCAGTTCATGCCTTTTTAGCAAACAGTGGCTGTTTCGCACATACAGCAGTCACAGAGAAACATTCAACTTGTGTTTCAGAATATCTGAATGTATGTCCAATAGTCACTCTTCTTGTAGCTACAATTTGCACTCCACCAACTCCTGAGGGAAATATCTGGCTCTTTAGCTGCTGGCTGCTCCACATTGTTCATTAGCTTTTCACTGAAATTGTCTGTCTGCTGGCATTCTGCCTGAAAGGCTTTAAAGAGTTAGATTTTTAAACCTAGTTGACTTATTTTCATTCTTTTTAAAGTTATTGTTATTTGAAGTTTTCAGTCATGGTTTGGTCAATGAAGACAAACAAAAGGCAGTGGATTTGTTACTACTGGCAACACTCAATGTTTGATTCAGCCTCTAAATTTAGACTAAAAGATATTATTTGTAGCAGCTTTAATTTTAACATATTAAGGGTGTAAAATATATTAATTACATACAGTACAACTGTGATTTGTACTGCTGATTTTTAAAACTAAGGGTCATACTGAGGGCACCTCTGCAGTGTTATATCATTAATTTGAACCCACGGTGACCCATCTCCAAAAATTCATTCTCAGCTAAGCAATACGATCAACTGATAGACTACCCACATCCACACAGCATTAGAGGAAACTTATCGTTCTACATTTTACTGGTTTTATAATCGTAGGCTGTGAAGATATAATCCAGTCAAAGTCAGCAATAACATATCTTAAAAATCTCTGGAATATTACCAAGCTTGGGTATAATCCCGGAAATATCATCCAGCCAATGGATGCTTTCAGAAATGTGCCAAATACATACACATTTAATGAAGAGCTAAAAATAGAGCCGAGGCTGGAGTTTGACTCCAGTGGTGCCACAAACACTGAATAACTGAAAAAAGACTACTTTGAAGTCATTTGAATGAAGTGCATTTTTCAGATATTGGTTGACAGGTTGTGATGTTGTCTAAATAGGAGGGAGGGGGTTAATTAACACAGCTGGAGAGAGGACACAGTGAAAGGACAGGATACATGGAAAGTTTTGTTGTGTCAGCTTCAAAGTCTTTAATACCAGGCTGTATCTGACCAGAGGGCTTGCTTTAATGAAGCTGTTTTTCTTGTTCTTTCTCACCCTCTGTCTCCATCTCCCCAAATGCCTCTTCTCTCTTTCTTTGCTGTCCTCCTCTTTATCTCTCTCTTCTGCGCTTTCCCTCTCGCTTCGTGTTTATCTGCTCTTTTCTTATCTGCTCACTTCTGTTTCATCTTTGACGACTCTTTTCGCTCTCTCCAATTCTTCCCATCTCCTCTGTGTTCCCATCTCCCGCAGGTGGATTATCGCACAGAGGACGGTACAGCCAACGCAGGTTCAGATTATGAGTTTGCAGAAGGAACTCTGCTGTTTAAGCCCGGAGAGACACTTAAAGGTAAAAACAACACTGACAGCAATACTTTATGGCTTATTTTTAATAAACATGTCATTGAAACTGATGTTCAAAAGCAGAGGTCATCTGTGGCACCAGAGGCAGATTTTGTTTACAAGTGGCTTTGCTTAAAAAAAAATGAAAAATAAAAAAAGCAAGAGTTTTATTGGATTTACTTTGCACCTGGTCTTATTCAGGAGCAAAAGCAAGATCCTAAAGTGACCGTTCTTTTCCCAGAAATCACAGTTGGCGTCATTGATGATGACATCTTTGAGGAAGATGAGTATTTCTACGTCCACCTCAGTAACCCTCGTGTGGTTGGCTATCCTGAGATTGGCACCGCCCCTCTGGATGCCAGCGTTACCCCTAAAGCCGTGCTGGGTGATAACCACACAGCCACAGTGACCATCTATGATGATGATCACGCAGGTAAGAGGAATCTACCCGCACTCTAACTGCGTTCAGTACATTGTTGTCAATATTCAGACTTTGATGCAATATCTCCAATAATGTTGATATTCAATACCGTTTTTGATGCAGTGAGGAGGACATAAAGTTAGCCACATTTGTTTGTGACTTCCCATTTTAGAGCCTAATTTTTTAGGATTCTGGCTGTCTTCATCTTGTATTTAGTGAACCAGAATGACAATATTTGATGAGAGGGTGGACAACAAGCTTGGTTAGTCGGCTGCTCTCATAGACTGTATGAGAACATCACATAGTTTCTCTCACCACAAAAGATGCACTTTCCCAGTCATCTGGCAACTCTTCACTATCACCCAGAGCCTGTTTCAACTCTTTCCTGAAGTCTGAAAAAACATTCTTCTATCATTTCATCCTTGGCGCTTCTTTCACTTGCGTCCCACAGACCACCATCCCGTGCAGCCTAGCTACATTCTCACCTGACACTACCTCACAGTCTCCTACCTCTTTCAGGTTGAACCTTCTGTGTAAGATGTAGTCCACTCGTGCATCTTCCTCCACTCTTATGTAACCCTATGCTCTTCACTCTTCTTCACCACAGCCATTTCCATCTGTTTGCAGAATCCACTACCATCTGTCCCTCCACATTCCTCTCCTTAACACAAAACCTACCCAACACCTCCTCATCCCCTCTGTTCCCTTCACCTACATGCCCTCTGAAGTCCAATCACCACTCTCTCCCCCCAGGAATACTCTCATCCACTTATTTCAGAATTCCTCTTTCTCCTCTAACTGGCGTCTGCTCTAACAACATTCAACATCACACCTTCAATTTCAAGCTTCAGGCTCATGATTCTGTCTGACACTCTTCAATACTCTTCATATCAATGGCCCTGTAGAAATGTTTAACTCCACCTCTGATGTTCCTGGCCTTGCTTCTCTTCCATCTGGTCTCTTGAAACAAAAAAATATGTCTTCTCTCCATGATATTAGCCAGCTTTCTCCCGTTACCGGTCACAGTCCCTTCATTTCAAGCCCCTACTTTCACCTCCACATTTCTTTCTCTCTCACTGCCCTTAAACATGCCTTCCCCCTCTCCTTCTCCCCTAGGTAGCAAAGTTTCCACTGGCTGGTAAATAGCACTGGTGTCAGTTGTTGTTAATTCAAGCGGCCAATCCAGTATGTAAATTTTACTGATGATCGACATTCATTTTTTATCTGGGTTTGCGATCAGCACTAGAAGAACACTGGCTTGTGGCCCCTCATGGCTGGGTAATCGCACAGACGAAGATAGAAACGAATTAGTGCTTAGCAACAACCAAGTAAAATATCATTAAAACAGGAAAATAAACTTAGGGACAGGATGTTAGTACAGCAATCACACGGCAAGCCATGTTTAGTTTTACATACTTATATTAAGAAAAGGCACTAGCGCTACAAACACAGTTGAAAGGTCCAGTTTATTAACTCAAATTAGCAAAACTGAAACAGAAGCACCCACTTGTCACTCGAAGCAGCCATTGATAACATATACCTTTAAGCTTTATAAAATTTATATGGGAGAATGTTTTAAAAAGATTCACACCCTGCACAGTTATTATGAAGGGAGTAGTTAGCCAGAGAGCACAAATAACAGGCTGAAAACATGCTCATTTCTGCTGTGAAATTGAGCATTTTAACATGTGAGTTAATGGGAGTTAACTTACTTATACAGACTGCCTCACGTGGCCATTCAAGGAACTGCAAGAGTTAAGCTTTTTGATATGTATCTAAATATAAAACATACTAGAGTTTAGCAACCCTGAAACAAGATGTTTGGTCTTCAAACTAAAAACTGAAATTCTTACTTTTTTAGAGATGGGTGTTCCTTCACATCATTCCAAGTAGGATAAAACTCTTTTGCACATATTGTAATCTTTTGTTGATAGCAGTTTGTATAGTCCACGTTAATCTCTCAGTTTGCTACAGCATGTCTTTAAAGTGTCACCACTTTTTCAGTTGTTGGAATTTTAACATCCAAAGAGAATTAAAGTGTAGGTGGATGAACAAAGAGTGGGCATTTACCTATTACATTTTATCTGGAGAGAGTGGGGAGTAATCTATTGTCCTCTCACTGTACAGTATATACTGTGCACCTTAGAGAGCAAGGTAGTGAGTGAGCGTGTAGGTGTTAATCAATCTCAACTTTCACATCTTTTTTAGTTTTTCTCCTCTCTTAACTTCTTTCTTTCGTTCTTTCTTTCTTTCTTTCTTTCTTTCTATATTTATTTATTTCTTAGGCATCTTTACCTTTGAAAGTGCCACTCAGAGGGTGAGTGAAAGTGTTGGCGTGATGGAGGTGAAGGTGCTCAGGACATCAGGGGCTCGAGGCCTGGTCGCCATTCCCTATCGAACTTTGGACGGAACCGCTAAGGGAGGGGAGGACTATGAACTGGCTGCTGGGAAGCTGGAGTTTCAAAATGACGAGACCATGTGAGTTCAGAAACGTTGTAATTATCTGCAGTGAGATTTTATGCTAATTAAGACATTTGAGAATATCTCCAGCCACCTTTGAACAATATCCTGGTATATTCCTTACATTTGTGGTGCAACAAAAAGTGACTGACACATTTCTCTGACACTTTCTCTGTTTTCTTTCTCTGTGGTGGATTTCTATTCAGAAATTGCTGTGCGGGTTAATCAGCTATTCTAAAGTATAAATGGCTCTATTAGGTAGATAACAGAGTAATAATGTCACTTTTTCAGGAAGGCTTCTCTGCATTAAATGCTTACATGCACGTGGATGCACACATACACACTCACAAAATTGCTCTTGCGTCCTTGGGCACATGCATTTTTAATATGCTGAAGTTAGCGGTGTTAAATTGACCAATACATAAAGTGGTTGGGAATGCAGTTTCTCCAGCGCCTCCTGGGGCCTATAAAGCAAGCCCTCAGAGTATGTGTGTGTAAGAGTGTGTTTGGTTTCATATATCTATGTGTATGAGGACCGATTAGACTTTTAGATGAAAGTGTGAGGGCATTTGTGCATAATTTGAGAACATTTAGTTGATTGACAAGGTTATAGGTTAGAAACACAGCTAGAGCTGGGGACTATCAAGATGCTCTCACAGGTTTATTAATACAGGTGGGGGCATGTGTATGTGTGTGTGTGTGTGTGTGTGTGTGTGTGTGTGTGTGTGTGTGCGTGCGCGTGTGTGCTTGTAAGGACCAATTTAAGTTTTTGACCTTGAGGTTGTAACTCAAAGAAAACACATAATTTACCTTCAGTCATGTCTTGGCTTTAGGGTTAAGATTGGACTGAAATGCTGACTAAGGTAAAGAGCTGGTGTTGTACAGTCATGTGGAAAAAAAAATAAATAGGGCTAAAACTAAGCACACCCTTACTCCTTCCATAGGGATTAACCGGGTAAATAGCAGTCAGTTGCTGCTAATGAAATGCACTAGATTGATTAATTGATCATCATCCAGTGTATAAAAGTGGAAGTTTAGGCAGTTTGCTCATCTGATGCATTCAGATGTGTGTTAACACTATTCTACAATCTTCCTAGGAGTGGACATCCTGGCAAATCCACCCCAACATCAGATGAGCTGCATCTCAGACTCTATGGGCCTCAGTTAGCGTGTTAAATGTTAAAGTTCACAACAGAAAATTAGAAAATGGCTTATTTGGAAGGTTTGCCATGAGAAAGTGTCTTGAGTTTGAAAAGAACACGGCCACACAGCTTAGCTTTGCAAAGCTGAATCTGAACAAACCACACGTCTTCTGGAACAATGTCCTTCAGTCCAAAGTGGAGATATTTGGCTATAATGCACAGAACTGTGTTTGATGAAAACCAAACACAGAATATCAGCGCAAACACCTCACACCAACTGTCAGCACACTGGTGGAGGGGTGATGATTTGGGCTTGTTTTGCAGCCACAAGACCTGGGCACCTTCCAGTCACTGAGTCGACGATGAACTCCTCTGTATACCAAAGTATTCCAAATAGTACTGGAGAGTCCAATGTGAGGCCACCTGTCCAACAGCTAAAGACGGCTGAGTTAGGTCATTGTGACAGCACAATGATGCCAAGCCCAGCAGCACATCAACAACAGATTAGCTGAAAAGGAAAAGAATCAATGCATTGTAATGGCCCACTTAAAGTCCAAACCTGAGCCTCATTGAAATGCTGGGGCGGGACCTTAAGAGAGCTGTGCATAAACGACTGCCCACAAGCGTGGGCCAAAGTTCCTCCACAACAATGTGGGAGACTGATAAGTTCATATAGAAAATGCTGCTAGAGGTAGTTTGTTCCACAAGCTATTGAATCATGGGACGTTCATGGTTTTTCACTTGACTGTATAGCAGCTTGGGGAATGCATATCAGTGACAGTCCTCACAAGTGTGTGCGTGTGAGGAAATGATGTGCTGAGGATGCAGTCACTGCTGTGAGGTCAGAAAGTGATGGGCGAGAGTGAGCGAAGCTATAATAAAAGAGATGAGATAAGTGTAACCAAATGCTAAGTGTAGGATCAAGCAGTCCTGTAATAGCTGCTGGTGTATAAGTAGTATGAGTACAGGAGGCTACATAGAAAACTGATATCAGTGGAGCTGAGATTGCAGCAGATCAGATTAACTGCAACTTAAACTATCAGTGGTGTGTTTGCTAAAGAGGATTAAATGGATCACTTGGTGCACTATGTTTCAACCCTAAGACATTGTAACTTTGTGGGTCAAGAATAAGCAGCAATGAGCATCTTCCTTTGCTAAATGTGGATTAGCAGTCAGGAGATTGTTTCATGAAGAATGTGAGAATAACTCAGATTAACTTTGATGGGGATCCTACGTAAAGTGTAGCTAATTTCAGTTTTATGCTTTAGGGTGCATCTACTTTCAGCAAACAGTAGCAGCTAAAGCATGCAGCATAAGAATGAAATGCATGAAAATTGATATTAAAGACAGCTGTTGTTTGACATGTTTATTTAGTACAAGTTTAAGTAACAGCTAAATAGCATGCATGTGAATCACTACTGATAAGCATTTAAAAAAAAGATTACTGCATGGATCTCAAAAACATCTAGATGGACTAACATCACGTGTTAGACACATACGTTGAGGAAGAGCCCCAAATATTTTGGTGATCTGTTGATTTTTCCTACAACGCTATAAGAAGGGAAACCTTTTTCACTTGGCTTTTGAACTTGCTCAAGATCCACTAATGGAAGTTTAAGGATAGCTCCCAGTGAATGTTATGTAAATTGCAACAACACATTGTTCCAAATGGGCATCTTTAGGATAGTGGCAGATGTGACTAATGGCTTGTTTCAAGTTTCACATCATGATGTGTGCAGCACTAAGTCTCAGCAGTTCACTGCATAAAATAAATGGTGTTCTCTTGACCATGAAATCACCTATATGCAGTCATGTTAACACCACGGGGGCGGTGATGTAACCACCGTGCCAAGACCCTTGGGCAAGGTCCCAACCACAAGTGTGCCTTTGTCCACCCAGCAGTAGAAATGGGTACCAGTAAATACTGGGGAGGTAACTGCGATGGACTAGCGTTCCATCCAGGAAACCAGGATAAGCTCCGACCTAAAGAGCCGGTAGGCTCGGGTATAAAAGCCCAACAGACTTTAACACCACTTACTATCCTTAAAATGTATTTGTGCAGCCAAAATGCATCTCAAGCACAAGTTAAAGAAAGCGAGAGACTGCTGCTTTGGTTTTCAAGATAGTTTGAAAAAAAATATTTTAAAACTGGACTTTCCTGACTCTGATAATGTGGACAACCTTCTTAATATGCAGTATATGGGCAAAAGTATTGGGTCATACCTCTTTACCATCAAATTCAGGCGTTTCATTCAGTCCCATTGCCACAGGTGAATAAAATCAAGAGCCAAGCCATGCAGTCTGCCTTTACAAATATTTATGAAAGAAGGGATAGTTCAAAAGAGTTTACTGAATTGAAGCATGGCCCTGTAACAGGACTGTTGCATCAAGTCAGTTCATGAAATTCTTCCCTCCTAGATGTCATAAAAGCTTCAGTACTGTAGGTGTAATGTGTATGTAATCAATACTTGTATCCGCATAGTGTATTTCACACCCTTTCTTACGTCATTTGAGTGTCCTTCATTCTCAGTGGTCGTCGCTTCACTCGCTTGCCTCAAAGCTGAGCTTAATTTAGCTTGGTACCCACCCACTTCAGGTTGCTTATGGTTATTTCACTGACAGTGTGAGTTTTGCATCAGTGAGCCATGCTCAAAATAAGAAATACCCTGCATAGTCAGACAGTTTTTAAAAAGCTGAGATGGTTTCTTCAACCAGGGGTCCGTCATCTACTAACAGCTTGACCTCTGGTGAGCTTGTTTGATCTCGTTCTTGAGTGTGAGCTCCACCGCTTTATCTTCTTTCGGTTCATGTCAGCCCATCCTTTAAAAAAAGCCCAGAGACTGTGACCTGAGGAGGACTGGAGGAAGTAGATGGTTTGGATCAAATGCTAAAGGAAAGAAGCCGAGAAGCTTTGAAGCTGTTGCTTTGGAAAGCTGGATGTACGGAGTGACAGCCAGGGAAAGGAGGGCATGGATCAATAATCTGATGGTTCCATGTAAAGGAGTGTGAGGAAGCTGGGTGAGGGATATGCTGGTGAGGAAGTCCCTGGGGTAAATTGATCCATGCCTCCTGGTGTCTCTCACCTTGCTCCTTCATGTCTTCACGTCTGTCTTTATTCCTCAGCTTTAATCTCTTCTCTTCTCACCCCTTTTCATTAGTCAGTGCATGTAGCTAGTTTTTATTTGCTTTTCCTCTGTGTAAAGTTTGTTTTAATTTTTGAACAGATCATTAAATATTATGTTCGTGTCAGTCCTCCCATCCACTGTTGTTTTGTGAGAGAGCCAATCAGTTCTTGACTTTGAATTTAAGATGGCTTGAACTGCCCTCATTATCAATATCCCATGGGCTCTTGCTCTTTTTATTTATTTATCCCTTTTGTTCTCATCTCTCACGCCCTCTCTCTTCCTCCACTAATTTGGCATATTTGGCTCACACTTATTGTTCATCTTCTCTCGGTGATGCCCCTCTCCGTGTGTTTTCTCTTTTCATCATTGTGCTTCTGAACTACTTGTCAAAAATCCCCCTCCACCCTAATGTGAACCTGCTTTAATCTGCTGCACTCGTTTGTCTTTCTTCCCTTCATCCATCTCTTTTCCCTTTCCTCTTTGCCTCATCAATTTTCTGTAGTTCATCAACCTTCGATTGGCTGCCTTTCTTTCTTTCTTTCTCTTATCGCTTGTACTTCTGTCTTCTATATTTTTAGATTTCTTTCACACAAGATGAGTTTTCTCAGCCCCTTCTTTCTTCACCTTTTCCTCTAGCCTCACCTCCCTGTCATCATCTCATCTGTCCTCCCTCCCTTATCCCCCGCTTCCACACATTCCTGACTCCTCTTCATTTGCATCTTCCTCCCCTCTGCCTTTCACCTTTGCTTGTTTACACTGTCAGGCTTTTCCTCCCCTTTTGCCTTCCCCTCACTCTACCTGGCATCTTTATTTCTCTCCACCTTCTCTTTCTCACCTCCTCCTTAATTACAGCCCTCTCTTCATCTTCTCCATCCAATACTGTACTAAAAGAACAGGGACATACTGCCAAATCTATTTAACTGGATTACAGCCTAGACATAACTCAGTGTCCGAGCACCTCCCTCCACTTTCATTTGTTCTCCTTCAATCTGTGTAATTGTTTTGTTTACCCCTTTTGCCTATTTCCTGCATTTAAGTAACCCTGCATTAACCTGTCAGCTTTTCTTGTTCATGGTGTCTTTTGGAATGAGTTTTCCTTAAAGCTCAGGAAAACAGTAAAGTGGTGAAAGGAGAAAAATGGACTGACACACCTGGAACGTGAAGAAGGTCAAGTCAGGTGTGGGTGAAAATTCATGGGGGAAATTCAAAAGTTGCTGGAGCGCAACTGACAACAGGAGAGGAAAAGCAAGGGAAGAGAATGGAGAGAAGAGAAATATGCTTTCACTTAATTTCATTATAGAAAATAATGTAATGCTACACTGAGCCCAAAGAAAAAGTCTCTTTCTTTTTCTTCCCTGCATCACAGATGAGAGGTCACAGGTTGTAGCTGTCTGTGCTTAAAGGTTTCCTATTCTGTATTAAGCCAAAGCATTTTCACACAAAAATGTCAGTGCACTTCATTAAAATTTGTGAAAATAACCCTGACGATGTCATCATATAAACTGAAATCCAGCTTGAAAGAGCCTGCCTTTAACTGGGTATAAAGGGTCCAACATAAGTGAAGTGAGACTGAAACCTTACCGGAGCAAATAAGTCAGTGGTATATTGAATGGTTCTCTCCCTATGTTTGATTAAAGTGATATTTATTTATGCAAGTATTCAAGTCTTAAACATGATGCTTACTTGTTTCATACAAACTTTTATAATTATGTTGTTTGAGAAAAATGAGAAATTGGACACATACATAAGTAAATGTTACATATGAATAATATGAAAGCGTCACTTTCTCATTACAAACTTGTCGCATACTCCCATGCTTGGTGAAAAATAATGAATCTTTTCTTATCTCATTTTATAAACAGGATACCCCTATTCCATCACTTGTATAACCCCTTCAGAGTAATTTCCCGACGCAACAGGGCACCCCCTTAGCACCTTTTTTTGATCCACTAGGATACCCCTTTAGCATAATTTCCAAAACCACCAGGATATCCCCCTTAGGGCCACTTTCCAAGACACTGGGGTGTATTACTGTAACGCTATTTTTGACTCACCAGGGTTCCCCTTCAGTGTCATTTTTTGACACATTGGGATATGTCGTGCCGTCAGCATCATTTTCCAACTCACTGAGATACCCCTTTAGCACTACTTCCCATGGCACTGGGGTGCCTGCTGTCTGGCACCATTTTTTGACTAAACAGAGAAACCCCTTAGTTTTTTTTCCAGTGGTATAGGTTTGACACTAAAACCATGTTGTTAGATTTGGGGGGGGGTTATGGTTTGGGTTTAAAAAAACTGATATAACTAATATGGCTCCTAGAGATACTGACTAAGTATAACTACAGTCATGTGAAAGAAAGTTTTAGGAATTAGGATGGTAAAACAAATGCACTTGAATAATTGATCATCGACCAGTGTGACTACCTCTTTGAAAGCAAAAGTCTTGTCAGTTTGCTCGTCTGCAGTATTTAGCTGCATGTTAACGCAATGCCACAGTCTTCCTGGAAATGGAAATCATAGCAAATTCATCTCAAGGTCAGACCGTGTAATGGTCACAGAAATCACCAAAAAAAAACCAGAATCAGGAGCTACACTGCCACTCAAAAGTTTAGGATCACTTGGAAATTCTCATTTTCCATGGAAACACATGAAATATGTATAAGTATGAACAGGAAATATAGCAAATGAATGGGACATGCTGACATTGTCAGAGTTAGAAATAATGATTTCAATGGAAATGATGAATGTGGTCTTCACACTTTGCCTTCATCTAAAAAAAAACACATTTTGCGGCAATTACACCCTGGCAGACCTTAGGCATTCTGTCAATTTTTCAAGGTAATCTGATGAGATTTCACCCCATACTTCCTCAAGCATTTCCCACAACATGGATTGGCTTGATGGAGGCATCCTTTGTACTATACGGTCAAGCTCCCACAATAGCTTAATTGGATTTAGATCTGGAGATTATACTGGCCACTTCATACAGTCAGAATTCTGGCTGACTGCTTATTCTTTAAATATTGCTGACACGTTTTGGATGTGTTTTTTGGGTCATTATCCTGTTATAGGATGTAATTAGTCCCAATCAAGTGCTATCCAAAGGTTTGGCATAGCATCTTGTACTAGCTTTCTTTCCTCAAGGTCCCTTCCACTCTGTACAAATCTTCTGTTTTACCACCTCCAAAGCACCCCCCCAGACCATCATGCTGCCTCCACCATGCTTGACTGATGGCGTTAAGCACTGTTCTTGTGTCTTTTCATTTGCTCTGCATTTCACAAATGTTCTTCTCTTTGATCCGAAGACCTCAAACTTGGACTCATCTGTCCACAACACCGCCCTCCAGTCTGCCAGTGTCCAGTGACTGGGCTCTTTTGCTCATTTCAGTCTTTTCTTTTTATTAGCCAGTCTGCAACATGGCTTTTTCTTAGCAATTCTTTTTTTTCCTTTTTTTCAACAATTCTGCCATGAAGTCCAGAATCCTGAAGTCACCTCATTACTGTTGATGCTAACGCTGGTGTGTGAATGTGAGCAGTGTTGTGTACTATTTAGTGCAGCTGTCAGTTGACAGCCTGTGAGCCATCTTTGTCTTAAACTCCATACTCTCAGATATTTGTTTTCTTGCACAGTTGTGCATCGGGGCCTCCCACTCCTTTTTCTCACCTTGTTAGAGGCAGTTTGTGCTGCTCTCTGAAGGGAGAAGTTAACACCATGGTAAGAGATATCATTTTTCCACACAATTTCTCACCTTGATTAGCCTTCCATTTAAGCAAAACAATAGACTGGTGGCTTTCTAAAGAAAGTTATTTCTATCTGGCCATTTTGAACCTGTGAACAAACAACTGCTGATTCCTCATATACTAAATTAACCTAAAGAATCGCATGTTCCTTTTTTGCTCCCTTATTACCAAAAAAGGACTGGCAGTTGCTGATAATAGACCTCTGTGAAAAAAATGTAGATCATTCTTTAAAAATCATCTGATTAATTTTAATTTTTTGTGAAATTGATATAATTCTTTGTGAAATCAATACAATTATTTGTGAATTGCATAAAAATGTTTTTTTCCTTGGTAAACAATGCAAGTGATCCCAGACTTTTGGGGGGTATTGTACATCTCAGACACTATAGGCCTCAGTTGTGTTTTGGACAGACAAGACCAAAGTGGAGATGTCTGTCCATAATCCACAGAGCTAAGTTTGGTGAAAACCAAATACAGCATATCAACACAAATGCCTCATAATATCAGTCTAGCACGGTGGAGGGGTGATGAATTGGGTTTGTTTTGCAGCCACAGGACCTGGGCACCTTGCAGTCATTTAGATGACCTTGAACTGCTCTGTATAAAAAAGTATTCTAGAGTAAAATGTGAGGCCATTTGTTTGACAGCTAAAGCTTGGCTGAATTTGGTCATTGTAACAAGACAATGATCCCAAGCACAGCAGCAAATCTTAACCCTCTGGGGTCACTAGCAAATCCACATCCTGTAACTGAACTGGACTGCAGCCCTCACCACCCACATGTCGGTCATGTGATTTTGGACAAGGTACAGCTCTTGCACACAGCGTTTAAATCACATGACCGCCGGCGCATCCGTCGACTCCAGAGGGTTAAACATGCAGGCCAAAAAAGACAAGAATCAAGGCTCTCCAAAGTGAGAAACTGATAAAGTCACACAGAAAACAATGACTTTAAGTTGTTCCTACTAAAGGTGGTTCTCCACTGTGATGGTCTGTTGACCTGTCTAGGGTATTCTCTGACTTTTGCCCTATGAATTGGATAAATGGGAAAAAAAATGGATGGATGGATGGATGGATGGATGGATGGATATGATTCTACAAGCTGTTGAATCATGGGATTCAGTTAGTTGTTCATGTGACTGTATGTGAATTTTTGGGAATGCGAACAGGTTGAAGACGGACAGACAGACATTTAGTTCGTTCAGTTTGATAAGCGGAATCACAGCTGAACAAAATATTGTCTCTAGGCGAGTCAAGCATCCATGGCAAGCTCAGACCTGAATGTGTCTCTGAGTGACAATTAGACACATTCCCATAAATAAAGCACTGTCTTTTATACATGTGTACATTTATTCACTATCTGGACTCCCATTATAGAAAGCAGCAATAAATTAATTCTCTCTGTTCAGCTAAATTAATGAATTAACGGTTCTTCTATTTATCCCTCTGTTGTTCCCCAATGGAGCCCACAGTTTCGCTCAGTTTCCTGTCTGCAGCTCTGTATCTGCCATCCCTCTCTTCTTTGGTCTTTTGTTAATCAGAGGGCATGTGAGTATATGCAGAAATAAGAGAGAGGGATCCGCTCAGTAGGGTCTGTTTATTCTTAGCCTTCCTCTGACCTGCAGCTCAGAGCAGATTCATAGCCAACACACAGAAAATTGTGTGTGGGTGTGTGTGTGTTTGTTACTGTGTGTGGTCCTCTCCCCTGGCTGCTCATTATAAATTTGAAACAGGTGTCGCCACCAAACTGTGCCAACGCCTGTTCAATTACTGCCTTGCACTCTGTGTGCGTGTGTGCTTGTGTGTGTATACTCACTTTACATACCAAAGCACCTCTAACATTTGTGCGAAAACTTTTTACTGAGAGTATTTTTTTCAGCATGTCGACTTACAAATGATGGGGTATTTAACATTGACTGTGTTCCTGAAAATTGCAATTTGTGACACGATTGTTTTTTTAGTTTTTGAAAAACACCTCAGTTATTGTTGCACAACACCTGTTAGGCTTTCTGCTCTCTCAAAGCTCAAACATAGCATTAAATGAAAGCAGGAGCAGCCAAGCTTCTAAACTACAGACAAAGGCACATTGATTGTACTGAAATGACTGTCACTGTTGGTAGATTTTAAGCTGCCTTGTTTAAGTTCAGATCAGGTCATAACAATGGCATATCTTATACAAGTGGTTTTAGTAGCAAATATAATACTGTGCTCAAAGATAAGAAAATCTGTGGTGTTTGCTGAGCGCCTCAGGAATGTACCTTTCCTAAATTCAGTGAAGAGCAGGATGCCATCACTGACTAAACTGTGATATCATCCAGGATGAGTGGTGACATTATAGGGGATTTATGGTACCACATTTGTGTCCTTTTGCGCCGGTATTTGGCTATACAGAGTTAAGGACTAGTGGTAACCCTATGCAGACATGCTTGTGTGCAGCTTGATATAGATGACGCTGAGTTGGATGGTAACTAGTTGAAAAGTGACTGAAAAGTTGCACAGACCGGAGATTTGTAAGAGTAAAAAGCCATCCACATGGGGTGGAGGTTTTTGGGTTTGGTGGTCTCAGGATCTCATCTCTGCTGTTTGCTGACAATTAGCACCTCGAATTCTCAGGTCATGGTTTTCAGCCAGAAAATTGCAGCATGCACGCTTTCCAAGCAGGAGATTTTTTTTTAGTCATTTTCACAAGTGAGGGGAGAGTGGAGCATGAGACTGACAGATGGATTGGTGTGGCACCTGCAGTGATGTAGACGCTGTACTGGTTTGTTTTGGTGAAGAGAGAGCGGAGTGTGAAATCAAAGCTGTTGATTTGCCGGTCTATCTATGTTGCTTCCCTCATCCATTGCCACAAGCTCTGGGTATTGACCAAAAGAATGAGATGGCTCATACAAGTGGAGGCTATGAGTTTCTTCTCAAGGGTTTCTGGGCTGTCCCTTAGAGAAAGGATGAGGAGCTCAGGCGTTTGGGAGGGACTCGCTACTCCTCCACATTGAAAGAAGCCAGAAGATGCGGTTTGGTCATCTGACCAGGATGCCTCCTGGGCACCTCCAAGATGAGGTAAGGTAGAGTCGAGAGATTTCATCCCATGCCTAGCTTGGGAATGCCTCGGTGTCCCCCTGAAAGAGCCGGAGGGAGTGACTGAGGAGAGGGAGATCTTAGATGTCTTTGCTTAGACTGCTACCCCGTGACTTGGGTTCGGATAAGCAGCTGAAAATGTATGGATAATTTTCCTTCTTAATTTAAAATTTTTAACAGGTTTATGATAAAATCTTCAGTTACATTAAGGTCCTGCTCCAGAGTTCTACTATTTCAGCTGAACAGTTTCTTGCTCAGTTCCCAGTCACTGCCTTATACTATAGTAGTATTTTTTGCTTACTTTGGAGTGAGTGGGGATACTTTGTGGTTACAACAGATAAACGCTAGTAAAATCTGACCTGGGTTTTGCTTGACCCACTGTTACTGTTTGTACCGCTGTGTTCTTTCACTCCAGTGCCAATCCAGCTCCCAGAAAGATGGAGAAGATGACTACAAACATTATAGATCCTCATGGTTCAATTCTAACAATGGTCAATACAAGCTATACAAGGACCCTAAACTCCTTAATCTGTAAAGTGTCAAGCTTTGCAAACAGAGGTTTACTTTCTCCTGGTTTTTCACATTAAAACATGAATTTCTTAACTCATAAGAACCCAGACCCAGTTTTCCTTAAAGGAAAATTATGGGGGATATACAACAGACCAAGAGGCCCACACAGTTGTAAAAAATGTAAAGTGTTTGTTACATGAATGTCACCATGAGTTCTTATGGGTTAAGGACACACTACACACCATACCGGGTTACCGAGTTTTTGGAATCAACTTCCTAGTGCAAAAATACTATTATATGCCTGCCAAACTGTTAACTTTGGCATTTTTTGTAAATTCAACTAAAGAAATGGGAATAAATGATGTGCTTTTGCAACAGTCTGTTAGTAATTGCCTAAAAATACAATTTCGAATAGGTTCTTTGCCAAATTTTCTGTTATGTGTAGACACAACACTGATTCATCCCCTGTGTTAGATGCTATTTATGCTTGAATGATTCACAGGTCAGTGTTAAGTGGCTTAACAAATAAAAATTTCTCTGAAAATAGTCAGGTCTAAGGACTGAACTGAAAATGAATGAAAAAGCAGCCAGTGTCCAAAAAAATACTTTTAGACCTTCAGAAAACCTGGAGAAATATTGCTCAAGACTACTTTGAAACATTACAATATATTTTAAAATCTATTGTAATTTTATATAATTGTATTTTAAATTAAAACAAAGAAATGAGGGGCAAGTGAAGGTAAGGATCTTACTTTACTCTTCATCATGATCTTGACCTCCCCAGATTCTACAATGTAGAAGCAGTCGGCTTGGTCTCCCTGAGGAGAAAGAAACGCACACTTAGAAATACACTGTTCCATATAAATGTAAAGACCCTAAATATGGCAAGGGGAAAGCAAGTTTTATCATACAGATGGCTCACCTGTGTGATAATACGCTCGCCATCTGTAAACTGCTTTGCTCCCAATACATCAACTAACTTCATCCTCTCTGTTGCCTGGATAGAGTAGACAAGACAGAAGGGTTGAGAGGAGAGAAACGATGAAAGAAAACGGCACCATCGTGGGAGCAGTGTGGCTGTTTCAAAAGCGTTGTTAGCCTCGAAAGTCTATATCTCAGCTTAATCAATATCAGTCAACACTGCATATCTTCTGCTGTTCAATTTATTTTGATCACAGAACTGAAGTGTATAATTGAGTTGTGCTTATTTAGAACATTAGTTTGGAAGCAAAGGAAAAAACTAAACAAAATAAGATTTGATAAGGAAATCATAAGAATTGGACTCAATAAAGTGTTATGAAAACTTAAGTATAATCACCACAGGGATGAGGGTTGTTTCAACCAGTCTACAAGTAAAACTCACCTCCAGTGATTTAAGTAGGGGCACTGACTCAATAAAAGTCTCATACATCCGCCTCTTCTTGGCATTGTTCTTTACAATGAGTCTACGAAATGTAGCACGGTCCTAGGAGAAAAAAGGAAATAACTAGTAAATAAAAAAAAAAAAAAAGAAAGCCTTAGAAAGTGCAGACTCTCAGACAGTTCCTTCTTCTGCTTGGCCAGCAGGAGGAGCTACAGTAGTATAAACAGTCAGATCCACTGGTTTCATTCATAGATTACAGCATTCCATTCGTAACATGTCTCAGCATCACAGTCCAGTGTACTGTGTTGGATGATGGAAATGGCTATTAACTTTCACAATACAATTCTATGGAGATAATTTAAGACGAAAACAGTTTAAATCTGAGCTTTTCAGGTTTGTAAGGTTCACTCTACTATTATAAAATAGAGCAACGTAAAAACGTGATACCAATTGAAATTTTACATAGTGGACAAACTGGAGTTAAAAATAGACAGGCCAACACCTACATTAACCCTCACATTATTAAGCAAAGTGATCATTCATGTTTGTTTTAAAATGCAAACACATACCATTAATGCATATACCTGTTTGATTTTACAGTTTGTATGTTTGTTTTAAAAAATTCTTACCAGTCCCCATAGTGCCCCCTCCTGGGTGGCTATAATGGTGGCGGCACGTGGCGTGTTGTACATGAGTGCCAGCTCTCCAAAGCTGCCCTTATTGTCATAGTGACCCACGCATTTTCCTGATACCTCTATGTCATACACACCCCTAGAGAAAGAGGGTCAGAGCATTAGAAAAAAAACAGAGAAACATGAATTTAATTTAAAAGAGAGTCAGCGGCAAAAGTAGAACCTTTGCAAATTCAAATAAACTGATTCAGATCTGCACCAAAATTTCGTAGGTTATTCCTCTGCCCATGTTCAATCTCTCTGCAAAGTTTAATGAAATTTTTTTTTTTTTGGGGGGGGGGGAAATCAATGACTCATTTAATTTATTGAGCCAAAAACTAAAGTACAGTTGCTGTTTTGCTTATTGATCTACTAACTGGTTTACAGGGTTCTCTAATTGCAGATTATCTATAGCCTCTGGAAAGGACCATTCTAATTTGGCACACTGGTTGACCACAACTGTGTGTATTCTATAACCTTGTATTCGCAAATCATTTCAACACTATTTAAAGGACAGCAAATTAAGGTGGCAGCAATACACTATGTATTTTTGATGTATCAGTGCAAATGATTTGCAGTGCAAAAATAATTTTCATATTTTTAATGAAGTTAGTTTGTTCATTTACTTTTGAGCCTGTGAAAAAAAGAGGAGCTATTAAAAATTCCATAAACTTGCTAAACTCTTAAAATTACAGCTGAAGATGCTTCATTTCAAATGTATTGTTGTGGTGCATGAAATTCAGAATAATTTAATAAGAACAATTGTGTCATGGTCCAAAAATGTATGGACAAGTTTCCAAAAGGGTCAAAGGGAGAAAAAAAAAATGATCTAAAATGCCACTAACATGGTCATTAGCATCACTGGGTATTAAAAAAAGAGCATCCAAGAGAGAAAGTAAAGACGGGGAAGGGCTTTAACATAGAGAAAGGTTGAGCAGCAGGTTAACAATTTCAGAATATTTTTCTCAATGTAATATTACAAAGGAAAATATCTGCATGCAAGGACAAGGCTGAAACCTAATGTTGAATAGGCATAATCTTTTGGCCCTGAGGAGGCACTGTATTTAAAACAGAACACATTCTGAAATGGGAATCACTGGATGGGCTCAGACACACATGTGGAAAACACCATCAGAAAAGAAAAAATGAAAATAAGATCAGACCGTCACAAACCCTGACATCTTCTCTGTACCCAAACTCATTTAGGAGGAGAGGTATCATCTGCACTGCAGTATTCAAAATATCAACAATGATGGTATAGGGTGGCGGTATTAGCATACACAGCATGTGCAACTTCCATATTTGTGAAGACACCAATAATGCTGCGCAACAGATACATGTTTTGAAGTAATATCTGCTGCCATCCAAACAACTTCTGCATCAGCCGAACGATGCCAAACTACATTCTCCCTGCAATACAACAGCACAGATCCACAGTAAAAGAGTTTAAGCACAACACTAATCTGCCTGCAATCCAGAGCTGTCAGTCATTAACAACATCTGGTCCATCATGAAACACAAAATACCAAAAAGGATGCCCCGTGGGTACCACGATAGCTCATCTGGTTAAGCAGGCAACCTATGTACCACAGCCTATGTTCCTGCAGGGGGCTGGGTTTGAGTCTGCCCCAGACCACTTCCTGCATGTCACCCACCTTTGCTCTTTCTTCACACTCCTGTCTTTCTACACTGCCCTGTCCAATAACAAAGGCAAAAATGTACAAACATAAATCTTTAAAAGGGATGCCCCAAACAGTTGAGCATCTTAAATCCAACATTAAGCAAGAATGGGAAAACATCTCATTTTTGAAACTTCAGTAGCTAGTCTCCTCAGTTGTGGATGCTTGAGAATGCTAAAAGAAGAGCTGATGCAACAAAGTTGTAAATATGACCCAGCCCCAAACTTTTTTGAATTGTGGAGCTGACAACAAATTCAAAACCTTTCCTCATTTTCAATATTTGGCATTTCATCTTTGTTCTACTTTCAAATTAATCTACAAGGCAGTAGTGAGACCTGCTATGATGTATGGTTTGGAGACGGTGACACTGAGAACTGGAGGGGGCAGAGTTGAAGATGAGATTTTTGCTGGGAGTGACCAGGATGGACAGGATTAGAAATGAGAACATCAAAGGGCTGAGCAGTTTGGAGACAAAGAGAAGCATGCACAATATTATACAGAGACAGATATATAGAGAGATAGATATACAGCTATATAGAGAGACCGTGAGATAGATATAGTGTGGATATACTGGACAAAGGATGTTGAAGATGGAGTTGCCAAGCAATAGGAAAATAGACAACAGAGAAGGTTCATAGATGTAATGAAAGAGGACATGAAGTGGGCTAGTGCAACAGAAGAGAATGCAAGGGACAGGGTGAGACAGAGCCAGAGGATCGGCTGTGACAAACTCTAGTAGGAGCAGCCAAAAGAAAATAAGATTTTCAAATCATTGTATTCTGTTTTTTTATTATATTTAAAAAATATCCTTTGTTAGAGTTATGTGTATTCTGAATATTGTAATATATGCCAGTCAATTACCAAAAAATTGTCAGTCATAGTTGTATACTTGACTCATGAAGGGTAACACTTCAGTTGAGTAGCTCTAATCATCCCCTCCCCCTCTCTCTGTATGAGGATTAAACCTGGAGTAGGTAATTTGCAGTGTTGTTGCCTGGCAGGATTACCCCATCAATTTGTAAGATAGCCAGTCTTCCCATTGGCTGCATAGAGGAGCTAAAACCCTATCGATTGTGGAGTATTAGCTTACGTCAACTGGATTAGCATGACAATGGGCACTATGATTCCCTGTGTCATCGGCTAGCTGAAGTTGAAACTTAGCTACAGATGAGTGAGAAATTAATGTTTAAAAAAAACAACACAACAGGGAACCCTCCCCCAAACATAGGAGGGGGGCTGGTGATTACACCAGGGTCACCACAAATCAATAAGTAGTTGTTTGATTTGATTACCTCTACCCTATGATTAGACTGTATGACAATACTGTCATCTACTGAACAGTATTGAATGGTTTGATCCATTTAGTCACCAGATATAATCCAACTGATCATCAATGGGAGATTTTTCACAGACATGTTAACAGTATTCATCAGCATTACCTAAATTGGGTAATTGCTTTTAAAAGAGTAGCGTTTCAGAGTTTCATAGACTCAAACGCAAAGTGCATTAAAGCCATTGTGGTGGCATGTGATTGCCCAGCACCTTACTAAGACACTGTCAAAGTGTTTTTGCTTTTTCTTTAAACCCATCTGTATGTGCTGTTCCCCATGGGCGATTCTAGAATCAGACCTTTAGGGTGGCTCAGGCCCCCAGTCACAATGTCATTCATAGAATGGCTTGCAATTAATAAAACAATAATACTTAATGAATTATTTTAGTACCATGAGTACCACAAAATATATATTTTTTTTTACACAAATAAGCAATATGTTGCTTGCAAAAGTATTAAAACTTTTTCACCTCTGAAAACTTCCAATAAAAAGGTACACATTAGAATGTTATTTTCAAGAACAACCCAAGTACCTGGATCGTCTATTGTAGTGTCTCAGAATAATTCAGAATGAATAATTACAGATTTTAATACATTTTTTTAGGGTAGACCTTTCAGTTAGTTAATGAAACCTGAGGCAAAGACTCAATGATAGCCAGAATTTTCCAAAGCAAGTTAGAGATCAATTTGTGGCAAAGTAGATATGAGGAAAAATGTGCATAACGTTGTTTCAGTCTCTTCACTGCATTCCATCAAATCATGAAGCAATTAAATCATTCATCCTTCATTACAGACATTGGTAAATCACACTGCCACTCCATACAAAAACTAAAAAATGCTGCAGTAAAATCTTGGAAAGGCCTAACCAATTAAGAAACAAGAAACCAAGTAGAGTTTAGGCTTAATGCAGTTATTGCAAGCAAGGGATATGAAACCAAATGTGAAGCATTTGTGTCTTTAATTTAGTTGAAATCATTCTGTTCCAACACTTTAGCTCACATGAAAAACCTGGTTGTTTGATCCAAAATGTGTTATGTTCCATGTTGTTTAACACATCTAGATGTAAATACCAGGGAATAAAGGCTGAAACACTGATCTCTCTTCTCAGTCATCTTTTGTTCTAATACACAGCAAAAACTTCTTCATTAACCTTGCTGTCCCAATAGTTTTGGAGAGGATTGAACAGCTGTTATGGTCAAGGCTCCTGTCTCTTCTCCTTTCCTTTTCTAGCCTCTTAATCTTTGTGTTGTCAACCAAAAGACAATAATAACAAACAAAAAAAATTAACAAATGAAAATAAGGCATGAATTGATCTATATCAATTCATAACAGTATTTTATTTATATATACTGGGCTGTTGCTGGCCATCAACGTAAAAAGTAAATTCATTTTTTTTATAAACAGTTATGTCCATCTATGGAAAAAAAATTACATTTCCAAGAAATCAGGGTTCCTTTCTGTATTTTAGTTCACCGTTCATAAATGCGCTGTAAACAAATCAAGAAGCCCATTTTAAACAGACTAGGAAACTTTCACTAAGCAATTAAGTTCAGTTTTGAACGTTAACATTAGCTGATGAACTAGCTTACATCAGTTAGATTTTGACACTATTTAGAGAACAAGTATACATGAACAGACACTTTTTAAGTCACAGCAATGACCCCGCATTATCACAACATTCTGCAAGGTTCAGGTAAGGTGTTTTTTTTTTTATCTGAATGGCTTCAGTGCTTTTGCAATCCAAGTCTCTTTCTAGTTTTAAATTTACTTTCTTGACAAACAGCAGTAAATTGGAAAGCCACTAGTATATTCTGTGGAACTGCAGCTCTCTATGCTCATTATTTTTTTTATTCCATCCTTGGGCACATCCTTCGGTGATGTCTAGATACATGATGCAAATGCTTAATATCGGCAAATAGAAATAAGAAACTATTTTCAGCACTAAGCTTCACAAAGATTAGATTTATCTAAGGCGCTACAGCTTTGATGAGAAAATGCAAGCAGTAAATAAAGATTAAGTGGCTTATTGATTTAAAAATTGAAATAAAGAAAGGCAGCTTCATGTTCACTAATTTGTTAATTACAATAACATTTTAAGTAATCAGGGCTGAGAATAACAATCATCCCTTTTCACATCTTGTACGTCACTCCTCCCATTATATAGTTACTCCTCATCCCTGAGGGGTTCAGAGGGATTTCCAGTTACTTCCCGTCTTACAGACTTTTGAAGGGACTGTTTATGCTTTTGTGAAGGGGACTCTTACCACACAGTAACACACAGGCCAGCTAGACAATACCATTTAGATAGGCCAGCAAGAGTCTACTGACAGCACAGACACACCAATCTGTTTAAGCTGATTATTATAACATGATAATTAAAGAAGAGGAGAATATAACATCAATATGGCTCAGTGACATAATGGAAATATAAACAGGAAGCAATTAAACAATGTCACTTCATCCCGCATTAGTCTTTAATTTTCTTTTCAGTTTACCCCCCTCTGCGGGTCCATGTTCACACCCCACCCTGCTCATGACATAAGTTACCACCTACACTTCATACAGGCTAGGGGAAAACCACAGGATAGTATATCATCAGGCAGGCATGCTGATCTTAAAGGTCAGTGCATGTCTCATGAACAGGGAGCTCGCTGTGCTCAAGAGTGTGTATGCAGATGAAAAGATAGCACATAAGTGGAACTAAACTGCTGTGCTGAACTGCTATGAGCCATGCCAAGAATGAACAGAGACCAGGGTGGGACAAACATTGCCCAGCCACCAATAAAACAGTAGGAAGGCTGTTCTCTTTTTAGTGGTAGAGGTTAAAAACTCATCTTGAGGTCAGGCCTATTCAGTGTAAGTAATCCCCAAGTCATTAAGTAATCACTTGGGGTAGAAAAGTAATGTAAGGACAAAGAATTCTTTTAAGTGCAATTAATTCCTCTAATTGCAGTGTAGCCTTTCAGATCACCATGTAAACTTTTTAGGTTGCAGATATAATTTATATAAGGTATAAAACCCAAGAATCAAAACTTAAAATGTTTCCATTTCATCTTTATCAATATCACAAAAGCCCGAGAAGGCTTTCTCAAATTTTTTCATATTGATCCAATGCCCCTGCAACTTAACAGTGTGTACCTGCACAATCAAACAAACCTGTCCTGAAAGAACCGTGTATGTTTACATTAGCAATACTGCAGGAAACACACACATATGGCTCCACAAATACTTTATACACAGAAGCAGACATCTGCCATAAACCTGAACAATGTGCCAACCCAAGCCCAACTGACCAGCAGTCGCAATTTATTTATTGTATTCAAATACAGCAGCCCTGTTATTAAGACCACATTTAGCCATTTCTTTATTACCACAATACACCTTCTAAATGTTGTCAGCACTATCAAAGGTCCAGTTGCATGGCAGTTATTTAGGGTGTGATGAAATGAGTCATATTCAACTGCTTTGTATTTGATAATTTAAGATGTTTAGGATTTTCTTATTTATTTATATTTATAAATGAGCTCTTTTCCATACACTGTTCCTCCAAGTACAGCCTCCAAGTTGACACACAAATTACTGATACTACACAGGGTCAATGCAGAATTTGTGACAGTGCATTGCTTTACATAACAAAACAATAAAAACAAAAATGAATAATTCCGGTCTTTGTCACAGTCTTTTGTAAAGATTATGCTGTAAAACACCAACTTCTAGCCATTCTGCCACCCAAGCCATCTTAAACAGGCCGTATTACAATAAACAACTGAAACCAACACGTCTGCTTCTTACCTCTCAATGACATAGAAATTGTCTCCATCGTCTCCCTGGTCTATGACGTGCTCCTGGGGCTTGACCCTCAGCTCAAACATAGCGTCCAACACCTGTGAGAACTGCTCCTTGATGCAGGACGAGAAAAAAGGATGTCAGCCATAAACAAGGACAAGAAGCAACAGAAAATGAAATATGCGTGTGGCAGCTCAAAAATGTCATTTTGGTAGTGTGTCCTGCTCCTGAAGGTAGACTAGACGAAATTTAATTATCCCATCAGGGAAACTGTGTGAGAAAAGTACACAAGGGAAAGGAGAAGGGGCATTTTGAGTCCATAAAAAACATATTTACCATAATGTCATAGATTTACCCCAAGAGCAGTTACAAATTATGTGCTACATAAAAGTATGAGCTTTTTATATAATCCAAAACAATCAATCACTGAACAAACAAACAACAAAAGTAGTAATGTACAACGGTACTGCATTTCAATTCTTCAGGTCTTAAGTGGTGTAGGGTTGATGAAAGTTTTTGTGTCTTTTATATGCCTATTAGCGTGCAGGTTACAGGTAAAACTCTGAATAAATAATAATAAATTAACAAATACAAATCCTTTAATGGAATCACTGAAAAGTTGACAAGGATGTCATTCTTCCAGCAGAGTTCAAAAGAACCATGAAATCTATGCTAATAAGCACTGAAGGCGCACCATTACTTGGACACATTATTAATTCTTCCTTCATCAATATGCTTTTCAGACAGTTTTATGCATTTATAAGTGTCTGTATACATATCTCTCCCTGTGTATTTTTATGGGAGTTATTTACTTGATCTAGTGTCTTGAAGAGTAGGATGTCTCGGCAGGCTTCTTGCAGTCTGCAGCGTTGTTCATCTGTTTTTGGGTGAACCACTCTGGGCTCGGTGTCCTCGTCATCGTCATCTGGGTTAAACGCCTCCGCACATACTACAGAAAAGACATGCAAGGCAACTTTAAACAGTAATGCACCCTGTGTGATTACATAGACAAAGAAATCCAAGTAAAAAGTACAGGTGAGAAAGTACAACTTCTGCTCATTTAGTGTATGTATTAAACCTCGATAATAACAAATACAATGACTTTTCTACTAAAACCTAAACTTACCATGACAAAGGAGATTAACACAAACAAACTTGGGTAATGAAAACCTTGCCAAAAATATACTACCTTTTCCTTGCATTTTCAGTTGATTTGCATGATAACTTTATTTTCACATGTTTTTCCAGACAAGCAAAGACAATCAGAAATGTTTCCACACTCACACACAGTATAGAAGAAGGTAAGATGTTACACAAGGACAGTTACAAGAAGTGTAAGATATTGTGTAACAAAAACTGAAACACTGGCCTGCAGGAAAGGGGGAGAGAGGACTGCAGGACATTGGAATGAAGAAATGACACATGTGCAGCGACATGTTTTGCCAGAGTGGATGACAAACACTGACAAGGTCATTTCAAATAGTCACTATTTATCTGCGTTTCCTCCACCTCTGCAAAGAGACACCACTTCTCACATGACATTTTCCACAAAACACGTTGATGACTCCGAATGTGTGCGCTTGCAATCCTGACTGTAATATCTTATCTCTCAACAGTCATAATGGTGTTTGAATTAGTGTGACCTCTGGAGTGTCAATGTGCCAACTCCTTTGTTTCAACTTGAACAAATAAATATGCAAGAGTGTGAGCCTCAGTGCTCTTTGAACCAGGATGTGTTACTTTATTAGGAGTGAGAACATAATTTTAAACAATTATATATGACCCTAAAAGTCAAGGGTCTCTGACAGAACAATTTCAGTATACAATGCCTATAAAAAATATTCACCCCCTTGGATGTTTCACCCTTTTATTGCTTTAATAAATGCAGTCATCTGTCTTTTTTTGACAAAAATTTGCAAAAAAAAAAAAAGCTTCTGGCATGTCAAAGTGAAAACAGAGTTTTACAAACTAATATGTCAATTAAGTAAAATATATTAGGCAACAAATGTTTATTAAAGCAATTAAAGGGTGAAACATCCAAGTATACTTTTTATAGGTACTGTAAATAGCCAGTTTTGTGTGTTCTTCAATAGTATAAATGCTATTTCAGGTCAGATTTAACTGCTGAAGTTGCTGGAATCGCATTTTGTTTTGTTTTGTTTTCCCTATGCTGGAAAGTCTTCCATCTACACCTGACGTAAGAAAACCAAAAAAAAAAAAAAACTACTTTTGAGTCAATGTGAGTGTTACAGTAGGGCAGTGTTAAAAAAAAAACAAAAAAAACAAACATGTAATGCAAATGTGTGTTTAAATCATTTTCACGTTTTGGACCATACAATCAGAAAAATACCAACACATTTTCCAGGCCACCGGATTTAAAAAGGCAATGGACATATTAATAAATTCAGTCTCCCTACTTTTTTCCTAGAGGTGCTTGTTAAATTGCACTTTTTCAAAATGTCAGCTGTCTAATAAACTGGTTATCACTGATTTTTGTGTCATAAAAGCAAGTGTTTGATAAAATTTTTTATTTTGTGTTATATAAAATTTAACCATGAGAGCATTGCTTGATATAAACTGTTGTATAAAAGCCCCAAGGCTGATTTTTTTAAGACTTTAGGATATACCACCAGAATGTCATTTACTTAGGACCTTCTGGGAAGGCTGCCCTATTCCACTAGCTATTTGTTCTTGCGCTAGAACCACCGACAGAAACTATGATCAGATCCTCATTAATTGCTACAATACAAAATAGAATTAGTCATAAGATATCACTGTACAGGGAGGATATTTTGATTTATAGCACAAAACCACAAGGGACCATCGCCCATCTTCTTTAATTAACTTCTTTGGTAGTGTTGGTGGGTACTGTATTAACTGGTCGGGAAGTGAAATAATGCCTGTTATTAAAAGAACCACAGACCAGTGGTTTAATATCACCAGATAATCTACTTATTAAGGAATCCAAATTAAGGAAGACAATGCCAAGGATTTTTTTTTTAGGCAAATGACTCCCCTTGTATCTCAATAACAATACTACACCAACCATTTAGTAGAGCAAATGCTTTAATGTATCATTTTGAAGAAAAACTATCTGGTGAAAAGTACTGGGCCACATAGATATCGCACCTACAGAACTTTTATTACATCCCTTTCTAAATCCACAGGCATTAATACTTAGTTGGGCCCCAATTTGAAGCTTTAACAGCTTCCACTCTTCTGCAAGGCTATCTACAAGAATCTGGAGTGTTCCTTTGGAATTGTTTGCCCATTCACCCAGAAGAGCATTCATGAGGTCAGACACTGATGTTGGATGAGAAGGCCTGGCTCACAATCTCAGTTGTAGATTATCCCAAAGGTGTTCAATGGAATTGAGATCAGGACTTTGTGCGGGCCACTCAAGTTCTTCCACACTGGGGCACAGTCATGCTGGAATAGAAAAGGGCCTTCCCCAAATTTTCCCACAAAGTTTGAAGCATAGAATGGTCCAAAATGTCTTAGTAAGTGGACACATCCCTTCACTCGTACAAGGGGGCTCAATCTAATCCCAGTAAAACAACTCCATGACATCATCCAGAGCCCAGTGGCAGCATGCTTTATACCAGTGCATCTGATGCTTGGTGATACAAGGCTTGCCCTCTCCTGTGGGACCAGCTCCCCATTTGTATTCGGAAAGCAGACACCCTCTCTACTTTTAAGATTAGACTTAAAACTTTCCTTTTTAATAAAGCTTATAGTTAGGGCTTAGTTATGCTGCAATAGGTTTAGGCTGCTGGGGGGCCTCTTATGCTGGGCATTTCTTCTCCACCCACCTCTTTTCACCCCCCCCATGCATTTATTTGTTACTGCTGCATGTCAGTAAATGTTGTCTTCTCTCTCCCATAGCCTGTGCCTCTCTCTGCTCTCCTTTCTGTCTTCTCTGTCCCCTCACCCCCAACCGGTCAAGGCAGATGGCTGCCCCTCCCTGAGCCTGGTTCTGCCGGAGGTTTCTTCCTGTTAAAAGGGAGTTTTTC
>VUQH01047345.1:0-10325 GCA_015106775.1 Etroplus canarensis
GGACAGGATTAGAAATGAGTATATCAGAGGGACAGCTCATGTTGAGAAGTTTGAAGACAAAGTCAGAGAGGCAAGGCTGAGATGGTTTGGACATGTGCAGAGGAGGGATAGTGGACATACTGGACAAAGGATGTTGAAGATGGAGCTGCCAGACAGGAGGAGAAGAGGAAGACCACAGAGAAGATTGATGGATGTAGTGAAGGAGGACATGCAGAGGGTTGGTGTGAGGGAAGAGGATGCAAGGGATAGGGTGAGATGGAGGCAGATGATTCTTTGTGGCGACCCCTAACGGGAGCAACCGAAAGAAGAAGAAGACTTGATTCCAAGTGTTGAAGTTGAATTTGGTAGCTCTTCACTGAAACTCTCAGGATGAGGTCCAAAGAAATGTTAATACAAGCGAACAGGGCCGTTATTAGGCTTAAAAACAAAAATTAGAAGTAAGAGAGATATCAAAAACTTTAGAAGTGGCCAAAACAACAACTGGGAACATTCTTAAAAGGAAGGAATGAAATGGCCAGCTCAGCAACACTTAAAAGGTCTGGAAGATCACAAAAGACAATTAAAGTGGATGATGGCAGATTTTTTTCAAGAAGGTTAAGAAAAAACAAATCACAATATTTAGCCATGCCATGGATTTATTCCCAAGAATAAGTTGTATAATTGTCAAAGTCAACAATTAAGAGACACCTTCACGAATATGAATACAGAGGGTTTGCCACAGCTTCTGGTAGAATGAGGTAGCAAGATGAATTCTGAAATACACAGTGCTATACTCAGATTCAGTCAAATGCTGCAAAAAAAAAAAAATTGCTATGGCTGCTCATAGTACAGAAACATACCACAAAAGCAATCCAAGAGTCTCTAAAGGCAAAGAAATGGGATATTCTTTAAAGGCCAAGTCAGTCACCTGATCTCAGCCCAGCAGAGCAGCTTTGCAGTTACTGAACACAAAACTGATGGCAGAGAGACCCACAAACAAACAGCAACTGAAGGTGGCTTCAGTAAAGGACTGACGGAACATCTCAAGGGAGGACATACATTACTTGAAGATGTCTATGAGTTCTACACTTCAAGCAGTCATTGACTGCAAAGGACTTTAACTAAAGTATTAAAACAATCCATGTATTCAAAATTAAAATAATCTGTCCAATCACTGTTGAGCTTCTGAGAAGTCAGGTCCATAGCTATGTTTTGTCCCAAAATGTATGGATATGCATGGATCTCATATATCTACATATGTTAAACAGATTAAGATGTAACACATTTTGTATCAAGCCGCCTGGAACAGGCACAAACTTCTTTACTGATAATTTAACGCATGATTGTAGTAGTAGAATGAATGCTGAAGTCCACAGAAACATTGCTGTCCAATTTATGGAGAAATGCATCCAAAATAAGGAGGAGGAACTTCATTATGCAGTAAGATAATGATCTAAATTGCACTGTCGCCTCAACAAAGTGCTGAAAAGTTTTGAGTGATCATGTAAACCATCATATCATATCATATCATATGCATTTCACAACCTCAAGTGAAGACTGAAGCGAGAAACCCTGCAAAACAGACAACTAAAACATGGTGTTCCAATTTTTGGTGTGGACTGTTTCTGTTGGATCATGAGAAATCCCTGCAGTATTTACCTCATCATGTAAAAACATCCGAAGGTGAAAGAGTGTTTTGCGTCTGAATGCAGATATGTGTACCCTGAGCCTGTTTTATCACAGTGTAAGATAACTGCTGTCACAGGAAGTCGGGACATGCAGCTGCAACATGAAGGCAGACGGCAGCGTTTGGATACGGACGATGAGAGAGTCTAAACTGATGTCAAACCACCACAGGCATGCGTGAGACAGTGTTCTTCACAGAGAGAGCCTAAAGGAAATCCATTCAGTTAGAAAAACAGTTGAAAGAAGCATTAGCGCTGCAGTATCTGGCTGTATGTACAGATAGGAGCCTTGTTTGGAAGTGAGCAACGGGTTCAGGAATCCCTCCTGCTGAGGGTTTAATAGGCAGAATGTGGAGGAGACTGGCAGCATCCACTGCTCCCCCGATCTGACGAATTGTAGGCCTTTTCTGCTGTCTGAAAATCTCAAATGAAAATGCCTGGCAACTGTTCAGATGTTTTTAAATGCCTGTGGCTTGGCAGTCCACTATTTCATCACACTGATCTGCTGGAGAAACAGGGTGTTTGGAGACAGAAGCAGATAGACAAAGACAGAAGAAGCGCTTGGAGTGTCTAATCATAGTCAGTTTGAGTTCACAAAGAAGTTCAGCCTCGCTGTCCTCGCTGGAGCTCAAATGCACATTGCATTCGAGCAGAACTGAACTTCTGACATGCAATCCACAGCAGCACGTGCAGTCCTCAAATAAAATGCAGGAACATGGTTAACATCTTAATATTTGTCCTGAGTTAATAAACGATAGAATATACATGTACGCTTATTGGTTTAGGTTTCGTTTTGATGACTCAAGCGTTGTGGCGTGATGCGCCTGTGGTAGGACCAAGTTAACATTAAATAGCTATGACTTGCATACTGTGAGGCAGCTCAGGAAGCATAAATAATCCAAAAGGACTCAGCCCGTTGATGCTGCAAAATGCTTTACAGTCTGTGTGTATGTGTGGGTTCTACATGCCAGGAGTCCTGCAGCTTATTCAGGCCTTCATAACACAATTAGATGAGTTATGGAAGACACGTAAGATTAATAACTGTGCAACTGTCTTTCTTAAAAATGGAGAGATTAAGTGTTTTGAAGGGGCTGTTTATATATTAACACACTTAGTACTGAATTCTTTTTTTTCTCATTTTGAGGCCTCTCTTGAAGATGAGTTGAAGGTCAGTGTTTAAATGGACAAATACTCTTCACCTCTAGCTAATATAGATGTATCTCATACATAGACCCACATTTGTCATTTCAAAATATACAATGCACAATGTTATTGAAACATTTCAGTAACTGCAATTTGGGCTTTCTGATGACTGTAAACCTGTTGCAACATTAAATTGCATGGGAACATTACTTTGCTACACAATTTTGAACATAATGGTTAACCCATTAAAAAAGGTGAACATAGCACCTGTGATGTCACCCATCACGGGGAGTGGGGGTTGAGGGTGGGGGAGGGGGTGTTGGAGCATATCTCAGGTCCCATTTGGCGATAGGTGGGGTATACCCTGGACGGGTCACCAGTTAAACACCCACAGACAATCATTTTTTCAGTCTCTGGAGTAGCTTTAGAGAAGCTGGAACAGGGAGGACGCGCAAACTACTCAGGAAAGCCAAGGCGGCTGGTGGGTGTCAACTCTTTCTGGCGCTTGTAAGGGCGATTTAACAAGCTCATGCTGACGCATTCAGATTCCTCTAAAAACGCTGGCATACGCAGAACAATGATGTAAACTGACGTATATACAGAGCATATATGCTAGCGTACTGCCGACATTCACAACTTGAAGCCCATTTAAACCACTCCTCTTAAACACACCACATATGCAATTATTCGGCCGCTGTGTGTTAGAAACATGTTCAGTTCAACTGGATCACGTCAGATACTTCTACAAACAGCAATATACATTGGAGGTATGTTTGATATATGTTACACATATGTTAAAAACATGTTATAGGTTATTAATATCTTTTGGGGTTGCTAGACGTTATCTCCACGTATTTCGACAATTGAGTTACATGAGTCTCGATTGCATCAAGTAACTGCAACATATGGTCCTCCTACGCGGGATGAGGAGCCATATGGCTGTCGAGCGCCGGAGGTTTTGTGCATGCTCAAAACTTTCCCACAACCTCACCTTACTACCTCATAGACCGGCGTAATTATGCGTGCCCTTAACTACTAGAAAACTTCCCAAGAACATGATTGACATACTTGCAGTTTTTTTCTTACGCCAGCATACGCTTGCTAAATGTCATGACTGGCTGGTGAGTGTGCGGGTGCGGACCCAAACGCAGGACTCGTAGGCAGCCGGAGTACATAAAACAGGCTTTATTTTGCCAATAACCAACAATACAAAGTCCGGGGAAGAGTTGAGACGGAGCACAACGACTGGAAGACACAGTGAGGAAATGATGTAGCTGCGACACGAAGGGAAGAGTGAAGGCAGCGACATCCAGGAACACACTCACTGACAACGAAACTCAGACGAGGACGCGACACCGAGCAGACAGTGGCAAGGGAATAAATACACAGTCTTACAAGCAATCAGACACAGGGGGGAGGGGTGCACAGCTGCCAACAATTAGGGACAGGAAGAAAACAAGGCAGGGGCACTGGAACAGAAGGACTTCAAAATAAGACAGGAAGTGAGAACAAACAGGGAGGCACACAGAAACACATGATCATGACACTAAATCGTCATGGTGTGACAGGGGCTAAAGGTGACAATGCTAAACAAGGCTTCACACACTGGTGCTAATTGTAACCACACTGACACTGTTTTAGGCTACTAATACACTGTCTACTATGCTATTTACTATGCACTGTTTGGGCAGCATGGTGGTTACCTCATAACAAGATGGTCAGGATTTAAATCCACCAGTCTGTGTCATTCTGTGTGGACTTGGCTTGTTCTCCTCATGCTTGTTTGGGTTCTCTCCGGGTGCTAAGGCTTCCTCCCAAAGACATACAATGGGGTTAGGTAAACTGGAGATTTTAAATTGACTGTAGGTGTGAATGGTTGACTGTCTCTCTGTGATGGACTGATCCAGGGTGTACCCTGCCTTTTGCTCCGCTGGGGCAGGTTCCCAGCTGGGCTTAATCACCCACTGATGTCTGTTTGCTATTATCCGCTCCGGCTAGTATAGCATTTCTCCTCATGTCAGAAATTGGAACATTTTGTACATTCCCTTGTCCCTTTCTGTCTCACCCGCTGTGTTCGCACAGAGGTGCAGAGCAGCTACCTACACCTACTGCATGCACTTATTCTGGTTGAGCTGCACATTTAGCATCATAGCGAGTGAATAGTGGTGAATTAGTCAAGTGCAACATTTCCCCCACCATGTAACCAAGTTCATTTCTATCTTTGAGTTGGTTCTCGTGGTAATCAGAGTCTATTTACCATTGTTTCAGACACTGGTTGCTATTCTCTTTACTAGAACACCTGTCCTCCCACATTGCTCTCGCTCCACTGGCTTTTCCTTCCCTTTAAACTCAGGGCACACTTAATGTTACACTGACTTGCTACACCATCTTATTGTACAAATTAATATTCCACAATAAACAGGGCCGGACTGTGGAGTAAGCTAATTTCAAAAACAGAAAACAAAGATGTTTTGAACCCAGCATCATAGCTGAGTCACCCCCTGCTGGCCATGCTGAAAGTTACATCTGTCTTTAGCAGTCTTTGGGGTTGACCCCAGAACTTCAGATCAAGAAGGAAGTATTATACGTTGACATTAATGAGTGAACAAAGTATTATGTTTTTGGTGACACAAAGGCGGCTTTCATTTAACATGCCTAGTTCATGGCTCCATATTGTGTTTTTGGTTCAAAATGAAAATGTTGCCATAGTTTCACAAATTATATGTGTGATATTTTTTTGCACATGAACTAGGGCAGCACGGTGGCACAGTGGTTAGCACTGTTGCCTCACAGCAACAGAGTCCAGGTTCAAATCCAACAGCTGGCTACCTTAGGCCTTTCTGTGTGGAATTTGCATGTTCTCTGGCTTCCTTCCAAAGACATGCAAATGGGGTTAGGTTAATTGGCAATTCTAAATTGACCATGTGTGAATGGTTGTTTGTTGCTCTGTGATAGGCTGGTGACCTGTCCAGAGTGTACCCCACCCTATGACAGCTGGGATTGGCTCCTGCACCCATCCTTCCTCTGATCTGGATAAGAGGAAGATAATGAATGAACTTTCTAAATTAGTAACACCACCGAAGGGAGTCATGTATTGACAGTACAGGGGAGCAAAGCTGGTGTCATGTTTGGTGCAAATTTGCTGGCCAATTCAGTTTTACTCCTGGAACTGTAGATAAGAAAAGTGATAATTTCAGACAATTTCTGAGCTATAATAATAAGAACTGTCAGTCAGTAAAAGAATTCCACTTTGATCTGGCCAAAAATTAGGCAGTGAACAGTCCTTAATGTTAAAGGGATCAAGTTTAAAGTTCATACCTCTGATGTGCAGTCATATATAAATACACATACATATGAGCACTTGTACCACTTTCTGCAGCATTGTTTTATTTTTAGATCCTATTCTTCCGAGCAGTTTATCACCTGTTCCTCTCATAATGTCTCTAAATTGAGGTACAGGGGGCATGATTCTTCCCTTTTGTGTAGGGTTAGCAAAGAAACCTCACAACCACCCTTGTTATAAGTGCTATCTTGTGTTTCAGGTATTGTTGAGCCAGGTAGCTCGCAAATAAAGCTTGCATATGTTGGAACTGCATCATAGTACACCCCTCAGTAGTATCTAGAGTGAACTACTTTATAACAATATGAACACACATGTTCTTGCAACTTTACAGGGAGCCTACATATAAGCAGGAGGAATAATAAAGATGCAGCTGGAAAGGACTATTAATCTCTCTGACTCATCTAAGCTCAGGATATAACTTCACCAATAGATTTTCAGTGAGTGAATGGCAAAAAGTAAGATTATACAATCTGTTGCTTTCTCACACTAAAACAAAATCCCTATCTATCTATCTATCTATCTATCTATCTATCTATCTATCTATCTATCTATCTATCTATCTATCTATCTATCTATCTATCTATCTATCTATCTATCTGTGTGTGTAATGCAGAAACGTTATTTAAGTTGAATGGTGCAAATGTTAGCAGCTCTCCGATTTCTCTGCTAAACTGAATGAGCCATTGGCTTCTTTTCTGTGTGCATTTTTTGACAGTTGCTGACAGGTCCCACTGGCCTCTTTAACAGGCCTGACTGCTGACAGGAACATGGTGGAAATGAAACAAAATGTTCCCTATAGCTTCCCAAGTGATTTCTATCCTGCCTGTACCCATGCATACCCAGAGAGAGACGTGCATCACTATCAAAGATTCTCCTCATGATTGACTGATCTCCGCTGTCAGAGAGGGAGTGATGATTTTTAATGAAATATCTTGTAACCTCAGCTGTCCTGATGACATTTTCTCAAGATGCAGTGAGTGTGTTTTAGTTACAATTGTTGTTGCAAGACAACAGCTCTTTAAAAACCTATGAAAACAGGCCCATGTTACATTATTCCATAATCATGACTGAATCATTTCTGTCTTGGCAATAAAAATGCTAATGACAAGCAGAAAATCCATAGCCCTGCTTGTATACTCTGCTCCTGCTACAGCCACGTCTTATCATTGAAAAATTTTAGCCAAACCCTGTATAAGGTTCCATTTCATTCCACTATTCCAATATATAATTTGGGTTTGGTGTTTGCACAAGGTTAAGAATCATAGAAAATAAACTGGTTTATTGTCATGGGTCAAGTCATGTGGAATGCAGAATACAGGAAATGGTTTTAAAGATTTAATTGTTCACATAGAGCTGTAGGGGTGAAACAAATGTCCTCAGGTGGGCCACAGAGAGCAGGTCAGGCTTATGAATTGTGGGTCCAGAAAGGCAGACTTGCAGGAAGTTGGCACTGGCAATGGCAGCAAGAAATATACACTACCAGTGTGACTGTTAGTGTAGTTAGAACTTTTAAGAACACATTGAACAAAGAGACCAGAAAACCTGAAAACCTGACAGAGCTTGAGCTGTTTTGCAAGGGAGAATGGAGAAGAATTAGTGTCCAGATGTCCAGCCTGACCGAGACATGTCCACACAGACTCAGTGCTGTGATTGCAGCCAAAGGTGCATCTACTAAATACTGACCTGAAGGGACTGAATATTTGTGCAAACATTTACTTAACCCTATAAATTCTTAATTACTTGACATTAGTTTGTAAAACTTTTGCTGATCATTCTGTTCAAAAAAGCCAAATTATACTGACCATGATTCCGTTTATTAAAGCAATAAAAGGGTGAAACATCCAAGGGGTGGGGAGAAACATTATTTAAGCATTTTGAGCATACCTTAGCTTCAAAATCAGCTTTTCTTGACCTTGCTGATATCACTCTGCCATCCCTATTTAATGTCACCACCAACTTTTTAAAGACAACATTTGTAAAGACGTCTCAGTTCGTGATGCTAATGTTTTTGTTGGATGTCAAAATTGAATGTTACTAAATGAATCTTGGATAAAGATGTTTTTATACAGATAATTAAGTTGTGATCGCAAGGTCATTGTGACAAAAGGGTTCAGTACATGAAGATAACTATGCATAATTTACTGTGTTTAGAAAAAATATTTGTAGCTCTCAGCCTCCATAGCTTTTTTTGTAAGCTCTACACTCAGAACATCTCAGTATGCATCAGGTAAAAGCCTTCACTTGAGAACTGGCTATAAACTGGCATTATTCCATCCCAGTTGTTCCTTTCTATGCTTCAGTGTAATTTATTTGCATATGATGTGCTTAGATGGGACTACAAGTCCTTGAAACTAAACAGGAAGCCAATAAATAACATTATGTAGATGAACTTGCCCAGACTGCTTTTTAATTCATTTAGGAGGAAATCCACAAATATAGATAAGCTACGGCCATGTGGAAAGCTATCCCTATAGCATACTCTGTTGTACAAAATTAGTCTGCCTCGAGGACTGGGCAACATCACTCTAGGCTCTGATAGAGGGAGAAGATGACACATCCATTTGCTCTTTAAGTTAGATTCACTCTGTGTTTTCACCAAATGCAATTTTCAAATGACCATCTTATGGCATGAAAAGTTATGTGTAGCAGTAAGAACAAAACTATAGGTTTATTTGCTTTCTTGCTTTCAGTGCTTTACCCCCTTCCTCCCTTCCCTTGGCTTTCCTAGAATGGAACCCAGCATGAGGACGTCCACATGCTCTTGAAAATATGAAGTTTACTTAAAGTTTATTTTTGATCTAATATCCAAGCTGTGCTGGCAGTGGCATGGTGTGTTAGGCGGAGCGGCGGGGGTGAGGACATATCAGAAATTCCACTTATACTTTTGGACGTCCAGGAAAACCAGTCGGCTTATAAGTGAAAGGTTTAAGAGGACAGCATTTTGCTGATGGACGGGGTGGCTAAATGAAATCTCTGGCCCCTGAATGAGGGAAAAAAGATGGAGGGCTCCACTAACTGACAGGCTGCTCAGGAGTGTCTGTAACCCAAAACACATTACAGAGCCATCAGACTGAGTGACACTTCGCCCCCCTCTCTTTACAGCGTCGACGATGAATGGCAACCTCTTGTTCTCCCTCTTGAAATGACAACCGCAGAATATCAAATGCCAATTAAAGAGGAGACAGGCACGGCTGAAGGAGTGGCATCTAATTCTCGTCAGTGTGATAGAGGGGGGGAAAAAAAAACGACAGAAGGGTCACTTTGAACGGGTGATCTGGCCACTCTGAAGCACTGAGATATTAAAAGGGAATGGCAGTCCACAGGTGCTAATAGAAGCCATATCAAAGCTGCTGGGACTAAATCATAAGTGAAAAGTGTACCAAATTTGGTGACAGATACAGGTGGAAATGGAGTGGGATTTATATAGCGTTTTTCAAGTCTTACTGACTAACTCAAAGCACTTCACCACACATTCAAACAGTACTTATTCTCTGCTATTTAAGCATTTTATTTACAACTCATACATGGTCAGTTTGGAATTACCAACTGGCTGATCAAACGTGTTTGGGAGGAAGATGAAACACCTGAAGGAAACCTGCAGGGGCACAGAGACAACATGCAAGCTCCACACAGAAAAGCTCCAGCTTGGGCTTGAACCTGGAACCTTCTTGCTGTGAGGTGATAATGCTAGCATTACACCGCTATGCCATAAACAGGAGCGCACATTTGTGCTCGAGTCTATAACTTTTAGAAAGGCAGTTACATTTTCAAAATGAGAACATTACTGCTGGCTCTCAGTTTTTCACACAAGATAAGAGTGAAAGGGAAGGTTTACAAGACGGTAGTGAGACCTGCTATGATGTATGGTTTGGAGACGGTGGCACTGGCAAAAAGACAGGAAGCAGAGCTGGAGGTGGCAGAACTGAAGATGTTGAGATTTTCCCTGAGAGTGACCAGGATGGACAAGATTTGAAATGAATATATCAGAGGGACAGCTCATGTTGAGAAGTTTGGAGACAAAGTCAGAGAGGCAAGGCTGAGATGGTTTGGACATGTTCAGAGGAGGGATAGTGGACATATTGGACAAAGGATGTTGAAGATGGAGCTGCCAGGCAGGAGGAGAAGAGGAAGACCACAGAGAAGATTCATGGATGTAGTGAAGGAGGACATTCAGA
>VUQH01047347.1:0-37526 GCA_015106775.1 Etroplus canarensis
AAAAAATCACCCATTTTTTTTTTTTTTTTTTTTTTTTTTTTTGCTTGACGTAGTTTAAACAAAGCAAAATTCTGCGGTGAAAAATCTGGTAGTTAGGCAAAAAATGTGAACGCTTGCAGGGTTTATTCTTAAATTCTGGTCGTGCTGAGGGCTATTAGTTGTCAGAGTAATATTTTGGAGTTTATTTGGTAGTTGTGCAAGAGCCTAATTCAACCCCTCTCCTGGAATTCATGTTCAGCCTTTGCTCCGCACTGCACAGCAAGCTGAAACTGGACTTCATACTGAGGCAAGACTGAGCACGCCAAAAGGCTTAGAATAGAATAGAACAGAATAGAATAGAATAGAAAAGTTGCTTTATTGTCATTCAAAACACACAACAGTTACAGTGAGATTTCTGAGTATTGACTCGACATGGGGCTGATACATATAAACATAGTAATTGAAAAATAGAAATATACTGAAAAGGAACCTAAGATGTCCATATACACCCAAAAATATGAAAAATTATGTTTGGAAAATATTTGTAAGAACTGTACAGGGTACAATAAAATAAATAAATATACTGCACAGCAATGTAGCGGGAAGGATCAACCAAGGATAATCACACAAAATTTTGAAAAATTCTGTGTAGAAATATTGTAGAAAACTGTAACAGGGTTTGAAGCTAAGTACTGTGTATTGCACGGCAATATAGCAGCAAAAGTCAGTGTGCGGCACCATGTCACACTGTTTGCACTGCCCTAATGTAGGGTCATGCTTAAGAAGTCCAGGACAGATCAGAATGTGCTTAGTGCAGTTATTCAGAGTATGCACTGTAGTGGTTTATACATTTGTCTTACAACCAAAAGGTCCCTGGTTTGATTCCAGGTGGGGACACAAGCTGCTCTCACCATGGACGGTTGCATCAGGAAGGGCATCTGGCAGGTGTTCCTCCTAACACTGGTAATGATTTTGTACTTAAATTAATGGATTTTTAGCAGCATATACACTATATATCAGATTAGAACTTTAACACATGAGGAGTAAAATTTTAACTCAGAAAAAAGGGCTTCAAGATTCATCCTAGATGCAATTCTGACCTTAAAATATAATCAGTTAACACATAACCTCGTACTTTTTTCTTACTGCATGTCTTTCACCCTGGATGTCCTTCGTCTGACATGGCATGTTCACTGAAAACGCCACCTAGAGCTACTGTAGATGTATTTCTGTGCTTGAAGCATTTTGGATCAAATTTTAGGCAAGTTACCGAGAACATTTAGAACAGTTATAAGGCTCCATTTTAAGTAGAAGGAAGTAAAATTAACAGTTTTTGCTGTAAAATGTGTTTACCTTTTAATATAACCCTCTGGACTGGTGATAAGGACAAGGAGGACTGTCTCTGCCATAGGCTGTTTATTTTGGTCTTTCAGTTTTGGGGCTGTTTGCAGATGTTTTATCGTGGGGAAATGTCAAAAATAGCCGTGGGCCTGAAGGATTAAAACAATGTTTGGGACAGCCAATTACTGTTAAAATGAAATTCATATTTCTGACATACACTGTCTCTTTTAAATTTGCGAGGGGGTTGACTGAGTTTTCGTCCTTGCGATTAATTAAAAAAACACTATCAAATGTAATTTTCCCGAGGCAGCGCAGATGCTCTGTGCTGACATAAAATGAACCGCAGACCTCCGACATGACATGAGCTCACGCTCTTATTTATGCCCTCCCAGTGTGTGAGAAACGTGACGGGTAATTTATCTGAACAAATACCCATCTGCTTGGCCGCTCTGACTGGGGGAACCAGTCACCTAAAATCCAAAGGACGAGCAGAAAAGCCTGAACCTACAGTTTACACACATGTGAAACACATCACTGCAAATCCCACTTCAGGTTTTATAAATTCGGTCTTGTTGCGTCTTTAAAGGGCTTGGCTTGGATGCCCTTTATTCATGTGGTCTGATGGCGAGCGGCTCAGTCCCAGTCAGAGGTGCAAAGCACAAGGGCAAAGTGCCGGACTTTAGTTCGCTGCCAGAGGCGTGTGGGGCATGTGTGGTGCAGATGGAAATGGGAGGAATACATTTTCACTTAGGTGTTGTGGGCCTGGCGTGCGTCCTGATTGGTCAAACCGCCTCTTTTCTCTCCCATTAAAAGCACACGCCGTGCCACACTGACCTCTGGCTCCAGTATTCAGACCATGACTTGCTCAGTGTGTGTTTCCTCCTTCAGTCAGGGTCATGATACATACTGACAGACTCAGTGGAAAAACACAGTGGGGCATTTTTCCAGGTGTTTCATTCAGTCCCCTCCCCACAGGTGTACAAAATTAAGCAGCTAGACATGCAGTCTGCCTTCTAAAAAGCTCACTGAAGTCCAGCATGGTACTGTAATAGGACACCACCACTGCTACAAGTCAGTGGGTGAAATTTCTTCCCCACTAGATATTCCACCATCAGCTGTAAGGGACATTATTGCAAAGTGGAAGAGTTTAGAAACCACAGCAGCTCAGCCACCAAGAAGCAAATCATGCAAAGTTACAGAGTGGGGTCACCGAGTGCTGGGACACATAGTGTGTAAAAGTCCTCATCATTGACATAAAAACTGTGTGTCAGGAGCAGAATACTAATAATCTTCTCTCCTTATCGTCATTGCACAGTCATACTTTTGAACAATCATACAAAGAAATTGGCAACACACTGTATTTTGTAGTTATATATACACACACTTTACATGCACACACAAAAACAGAGGTGAGAGAACAAGGCAGCCCACTGTAGCACGCTGGGAGTTCAGTGCCTTACTCAGGGGCACCTCGGCGGTGCTCAGGTCGGGTGGCTCCATGCTCTGCGGGGGTCCTCCAACTGCTGGGGGATGGGGTGGCTCCAGCCTCCACAGGCTGCTGGGGGGATGGGGTGGCCCAGTCTTCACAGGAGCCTCCAGCTGCCAGTATCGAACCTCATCCCTAGCCATTCATGGTCGTACTGAGCCACCGATTTCTGAGAAGCTTCATGCAACCCTCACATCACCAAGCACAATGCTAAGCGTGGGGCAAATAATGCTACTGGGTTATTTTTCTGGGGTTGACCTGAGTCCCTAAGTTGCAGTGAAGGGAAATCGTAATGCTTCAGCTTACGAAGATATTTTTCTTTGTAAGAAGAGTTTGGGGAAGGCCCTTTTCTGTTCCAGCAGGACTGTGTACTCCAGTGCACAAAGCAAGCTCTACAAAGGCATGGCTGGATGAGTTTGGTGCTGAAGAATCTGACTGGCCCACACAGAGCCCTGACCTCAACCCCACTGAACGAGAACAGAGATTGTGAGCCAACATCAGTCTTCTTGTGGAAAGTCTTCCATGTAGAGTGGAAGTTGTTCTTACAAGAGGTGGGAGCAGGCTATGGATTTAGAATATGATTTAATAAAATTTCTTAAAGGTGTAATGTGTAGATGGCTCTAATATAGTGTACGTAGAATTTTATGTTTTAAGCGCTAGACCACGGGTGCTGTGAGCACTGTTCTTAAGTGTTAAGTGTGAATTATTTAATGCAATTGTAGATTCAGGATCGGTCAGAATAATGGACGACCCTCAGGTTGTTCTGTCATTCTTTAAAACTTTCTGTCAGTAACAGAAATATTCAGTGAATGTCCTCCGCCTGAGACTGAAAGACAAAACACTACGAACTACCCAGATGTGTTTCTGTGTTAATTTGTTTCTCGTTGCATCCTGTTTTCTCTGTTTGAAATGCGGAGTTTTGCATCCATTTGTGCTCATTTTGTTCCCTTGTTCTTGGCTCTGTCTTTTTGTATCTTTGGCTCTTTTGATTCTCTTTATGTATGAACCATCAGTTCAAAGGAGGCTCCTTCCTGGGGACCCTCTGACCCCTTCCAGCACTGCACATGCCCTTGCAGATGTGTCAAAACAAACCTTGATCCCTGGACCCGCTCATAGACACGTGACCTATGACATTTAACACTATATAGATCGAAAGAACAACAATATTAGGTTATTTTTTTATCCTTAGCCATAGTTAGGACCTGTTGAGACAGGTGGGACTTGATTAATAACCTCTTCTATTACAGGAACACTCAGAACCAGCTTTCATAAATCAAGTGATCTTTTCCTGCCAGGTTTAACAGACTTCTGTTAAAGCAATCCAAACAAATTCAAATAGAAGCATATTTTTAGCTTCCACACGTCCTTACTTGCTAAGAGAGAATTAAATGTTCATAATGACCTTTTAAGATTTTTACAGGGTACCTCATGTGATGCGGGAGCTTATTTCTCACCCTTTGTATCCTGCCATGAATTGCAGAGAGGATCTTAACGTACCAGTGAGCTGAAGATAGCTGTCCGTCCGCTGCTGTGCGTGTGTGTGTGTGGCGGTGAAATTTGACCTTGCCTTCACAATGAAGAACATCAGCACAGGTGTGTAACGTGATAGATGCAATCCCCTTACCACAACGCCCATAGATTAGCCAGGCCTTTGAGACAGCCAGGTTTCTGTTGTAATGACTGTGAGGATTAATGAACCGGTTTAGTCATTTGTCACATCAAAGGGGGGAAAAAGCTCTGTGAGGTTTACTACGACCCTCAGGTCAAGGAAATCAAAGCAACAGAAGCACATCCACATCAGCTGTATTGTCTTACAGTAATATGAATTTGTGATTTGTTTCATAAGTTACTCCTGCTTTTCTTTTTAGGTCCGCTGGACAGATAGTGAAGCATTATCCAGTGATAACCCAGAGATGAAAGCCTGTTGGTGTTCCGGCAAAGCAACAACTTTAAATTTATGTTCACTAACAGGTAAAATATAGGTGATGACTTCAGACTGCCTATACTAGACTTGTTGCAAGTGACCTGCAGGATGTTAAGAGGTCAGCAGCGACCCTCCAGAGTCACTGTTAAGGCATTCCTAATCAACAAAAAAAAGGGAACTAAAAAAGGACTGGACGTCACCGTTACCCGGACCCTGGTGCTAGCTGGCTCTCTGATGACCTGGTGGATGTTAAAGAGGTTAATAACCCTCTGAGGTCTTCGGTGATGACCCCAGCACTAACCCTAAACCCTGTTTTGGAGACAAAAAGAATTGACTTTTTTGGAAAAAAAATTAAATTTAAATTTCTTTTGATGTTTGTCATTTATAATTGTTATTCAAACAAAAACATGGCAAAAAAATAAATATTAGGATTGCACAGTTATTAAGAGCTTTATCATTAAGTACGGCAACTTTAATAACCGCTGATAGTTATTTAGACTGCTTCTCTTTGATCAATCCTTTTGGTCTCTGTCTCTCTATGCTCTCCTTTTTCCTTCTCTCTTTCCACTCACCCCCCCAAGCCAGTCGAGACATATGGCTGCTTCTCCCTGAGCCTAGTTCTTGGTGGAGGAAGGCTAATGCTATGAGATTGTTTTCTGGGGTTGGCCTGGGCCCTGTAGTTCCAGTGAAGGAAAATCCTAATGCTTCTGCTTACTAAGACATTCTGGACGATTCTATTCTTCCCAACGTGGTGGGAAAAGTTTGAGAGAGATTCATTTCTGTCCCAGCATGACTGTGTCCCAGTGCACAAAACAAGCTCCATAAAGGCATTGTTGAATGAGTTTGGTGTGGAAGACCTTGACTGGCCCACACAGAGCCCTGACCTCAACCCCATCAACATCAGAGTCTGACATCACAAATGCTCTCCTGAATGAATGGACAAAAATTCCCACAGACACACTTTTAAATCTTGCAGAAAACCTTCCTAGACGAGTGGAAACTGTTATTACTGCAGAGGGGGGGCCAATTTTATTTTAATGCCTATGGATTTAGAATGGACTGTCATCAAAGCTGTCGGTGTAATGTGTAGGTGTTCCAATACTTATGTCCATAAAGTGTAAAAAAAAATGAACAAATCCAGGTTAGGTTAATCACCAAGGATGGCTTAGACAGGCTTAAGTACAGCCAGGTAAAGTCCTTGATGTCGATGCAGCGTTTTCTTCCATCATGGTGCCACTTCTTGAATCAAACAGCGATCAGCCAGTGTTATAATGTTATCTAGGTGTTTATGCTACAGATTGTGACATTGTGCCCCCTTAAGAAGTGAATGCCTGACACCCCTGATTATGGAATATTCCCAGATTGTCTCTGCTGCTGCAGAAGTGGAGAGCGGCGTGGCGTGCAGCTGTAATCACTAAAGAATGAGCACCACTACAGTGCAGCAAAGACACGGGGGACATCTGTCATTCAGATGAGGATAAATGTAGGTCACTGTTTCCTTGTGCCTTTGCTGAGCAGGGTGTGATTAGAGCAGCAGCCTACGACCCAAGAATTCACCCGGCGCCGCCAAGTTGCACAACAATTTTTTGTGAAACAGTTGTGAAGGCTGTGCGATTTGAAGCCCTTCATCACGGAGAACCCCTGCCCCGCACATCCCAGACTCTCACTTAGAATTGGAGCGATTGGATTACCCAACTGTCAATCAATCACAGGGGTATTGATGCAATCCCACCATGAAACGTCCCCAAACAGATGGCCAGCCGCCACCGCATGCGTGCACCCCCCACCCTCTGTCAGTAAAACACTATAAGCTCCTTAGAATTTTTTACCATGCTTATCACTAATTTGGGTCTGTTCATCAAAGCGATCGCAGTCATATTTCTGCACCAGCCACGACGCTCGTGGTTGCCTCCATTTCGATTACAAGTCAGCAGCTTCCCTCCGTCTTGTTTCACACCTTTTAGCCATCGTGCAACAGATGAGAAGTGTGCAAACACGTCTTGATGAGTTCATAAAGCCGCGGCTGTGCTTAAGACAATAGCATGCCAGGGGGCTGAGCGCTGGGTGTATTTTGGGGCAGGGCGGCGACCCCCGACGCCCGGGCCCGGCAGGCAGCAGAGGAGGAGGCTGAGCCAGAGCAGGTGTCTCTGCTGACATCTGCTTCAGTTCACTGGAGAAACACAAGCACCCTGCAGCTACAGCACTGAGAGTGCCACTGAAGTGCCCCGGATACACATAACCAAGGTAGACCTTTTCCACTTCTTCTCATGGCTCTTGAATTGTCATCTTGAGGGCAAAGACGCCTTCCCTTTGCTTGACAGTTGTGTTTTCCCTTTGTTTTCACTCCTGCATATAACATTAATGATCCGATGCTGAAATGAGAGTGCTGTGTGAGTGTTTGACTTTGCACTGTGATGGTTCTCTTCCCTCCTTTTCTTGCTTTTGACACTTTCCCGTGTTCAGTGTTTAAATTTCAGGCTTAATCCTTGATTTAAAAAAACAGAACATATTCATGTCAGAGCATTAAGGGGATTCGACCCAGATCTCTTACAGACATTAAAGAAAGAAACCGTTGGATCTTTGGTCTCATGCAATATTGATGCTGTCATGTTTACTCATCAACCCACTTTCCTCCTGAATCTAATCAAGCTGACGAGACAAACCCGAAAGGCTGTTGATTCAGAAGCGCTATCGATCCAAGTTGTGCGTTCCACTGACCCGAGTGCATTTTTAAAGACTTTGCAGCGTAATCAAAGGCTCCGTGGACGCCCTCGCTCCTCCATGACCTGAGCTCTGCAGATATGAGTTATTATTTTCCCTCTGCAGCTCATATACGCCCCTGGCTGGCTTTCACGCCTTGGTCTGTGCATTTGCCGTGATCAGACATTGATCTCCCTGCGCGCTCCTCAAACAATGGATTATGATAGGACGGCGATATCGTGGCAAGTGTGGAGGAGGATGATCTGCAGAGACAGATTTGTGCTGAATTGATGGGGATGTGGAAGTGGTGGTGGTGGTGCTGGTGGGGCTTCTCTGACAGCAGTATCTGATAGAAATTCTGAGCATGCACTGGGGTGATGATGAATCCCAGTCCATATGCGTCCTGTAAATAAAAGAAGCCCTATCACTGTAATCTGACCTATTTCAAGAACTCTGCATTTTGCAAAGAATAAACACACAGTGTGTTTGATCTCTGCTCCTTCACATGTGGTTTAAGATCAGGGCAGGGTTAATGAGCCCTGGCAGAAATTGTACCGACCCGCATTTGGGCCACTATATGTTTTTCTCTTTCCAATGGTTTGCTCTTTTGCCCTTGTGTTCAAGGCATCATTTTATTCTGCTCACACACTCTGTCTTTCCAGCCAGCACAGTGCTACTGTTTATCTCGTAGCAGCCAATAAGCGCCTGTAGAAAACAAAGATGTCGTGAGGTGAAATGGATCTTGGGTCACAGGCGGCTTTGTGTGTTTTGACAGATTTAGGCATCTTTTGGGGATTGAGTTGTGGGTGTCTGAGCGGGGTGTCAGCTTGGCAAACCTTTCGGACTGGAGCCTGGGTTTAGTGGCTCCGAGTTTGCATGGCTGAATCTCTGAAGGGGCTGAGAAAAAAAGGGAGTCTCATCTGAGCAAGGCGTTTCATTCCTAAAGAAGTTAGATGCACAAATGTGTCCACTGTAGGAGCGTGACTATAAAGCCTCATTGGTGATGTAAACTCATCAAAAAAAATAAAGGGGCCTATTACAGGGCAGCTGTGGCTCAGGAGGTAGAGCGGGTTGTCCTCCAGCAGGAAGGTTGGCAGCTCGATCCCTGGCTTCTCCAGTCTACATGCCAAAGTGTCAGTTAGGTGAATGAGGTTTGCAGTAAGAAGCACGTTGAGTGCTCAGCTAGAAAAGCGTTGTGTAAGCATCCATTCATTTACCATTTGTACCATCAGGGGTATAATGACTTTCTGAACCTCGTTCCAAGTGTTTCTTTGGACATTGGCTGCTTTTTCACTCATTTTCACTCCAGTCCTTGTACCTGACCAGTTTCACAGGGATGTTTTCCTTTGTTAAGCCACTTAACACTAACAATGTTGTGTCCACACATAACAGACAATTTCAGCAAAGAAACAATTTTAAATTGGATCTTCAGGCATTTTGTTTCTAGCAGCCTGTCACAAAACGTGTCACGTGTTCCACATCATTTCTTGAACTCAAAACAAGTATTGACTTTCAAGCTGCTTAGATTTGAACAAGCTCTGTTTTTGCCTTATGTACTGTATTTCCATTTGCATGTTTCAATAAATCGCTGCACCTATTTCCCACTTCCCGAGAAGAATATGAAGAAACGAGGGGTGGCTCAAGACTTTTGCACAGTTCTGTATTCGTACCTTACAGAGATGAGCGTTGAACCCCTGAGCACAGAGTTGTACCTTAATATAACGGCACAAAACTTTTTAACCCTTTTTTTACATCCACTAAGTCGCTGAGGGTTGTGTTTTGTTTTCCTCACTCTGCTTCGTCTTTCAGCTGCTCCCATTAGGGGGCGCCACAACGGATCATTTGCCTCCATCTCACCCTATCCCTGCATCCTCTTCTGACACTCTAACCCTCTGCATCTCCTCCTTCGCTACATCTTGAACCTTCTCTGTGGTCTTCCTCTTCTCCTCCTGCCTGGCAGCTCCATCCTCAACATCCTTTGTCCAACATGTCCACTATCCCTCCTCTGGACTTGTCCAAACAATCTCAGTCTTGCTTCTTTGGTCTTGTCTCCAAACCGATCAGTCTGAGCTGTCCCTCTGATGTGGTCATTTCTAATTCTGTCCATCCTGGTCACTCCCAGCATAGAGCTCAGCATCTTCAGCTCTGCTGCCTGCAGCTCTGCTTTGTGTGTTTTTGTCAACAGAAAAATACACAGAAATAAGAAATAGTGGAAATCGGGCATGTTAACTGAACGTGTACCCTACCCCAATGACCTGGTGGGGGTTAAGAGGCTAAAAAAGAAGCAAAATTATTTGTATTATATATTTTTATGATTACTCATACAAAAAGCACAGGCATTTGTATAGGACTCTTCCAGTCTTACTGACAATTCAGAGCATCATGTACCTTCCATCTGCACCTCTGGCCAGTTTAGAATCACTAAACTAACTCGTGTTTGTTTGGACTGTGGAAGGAAACTGCGTCAGCAATGTACGAGACAGAAGCAGAACAAAACGGGTCAGAGCGGATTAAAGGGTTTTCATTAAATTATTAAACAAAGAAACAATAAAACCATCAAAACTATTTGATTGAATGCTGTCAGTCTCCCAACACTACACCGTAAAACCTAGAAGAACCAGGACAAACATGAACCTTTTGCTGCTTTTGGCCCTCAAAAAGAAATAGAGGTGTAATTAGTAGCTGTAGGGGTAAATTGGACCTGTAGGAACAAAAATGAGCTTTTACTGTAGTTTTACTGCTACTGTCTATTTATGAGAGCGCGATGACTTCAGGGCTTTTGTGCCAACAGCTCCGGCTTTATAATTATCTGCGTGACTGGGCATTTACAAAACATAATGCTGGAAAATAAATCATTTAGTGGTGGGACGGCTTAATCAATAACTGCATTTATAATGTATGCTTGGACTTTGTTCCAGCTTCATGGCTTCCTCGCTTATGATGATTCATAGAAAAAATGTGGCTGATTTTTCAAATAGTGCAAAATTATTGAAAGAACAGTGTTGTATGTATAGTATATGGAGCACTGTAGGTATGTACCTTCAGCTGCTCCCTTGTGTTTTGACCAAAGGCGTCACTGCAGTAGATTCAGTCTGCATTGGCACAGGTTTTACACCAGATGCCTTTCCTGACACAATCCTCCATGGTGGGAGGGGCTTGTGTCCCCACCTGGAATTGAATCAAGGACATCTTGCTTGTAAGGCAAATGTGTAAACCACTTGAGCACAGAGACATTGCTTACATAGGATATGTGGATAATTATATGAGATACACACACACACACACACACACACACATGCAGGGAAACCAGTGAACACACATGCAGTGAAGCGGTGGGTTTTGACTGACGGCTGCCCATCACATCAAAAAACCAAGAGACACACTACTCAAAGCATCCTGCATCGAAATCTCCAGGAGAACTTCAAAATGTAAAGATGGCAGTTGTCCCGCCCACAACCCCAAAGAGCCAATCAACAAATGAAACAGGGAACATAAAAGCCAATCATATAATTATTGAAGTAAAGCTGCGGCAACATGTTATTGTTATTATTATTATTATTATTATTATTATGTTAGATTTGACTTCATTAGGTACACCTTTGCTTTCGGAGCAGTCGTAATTCTTGGTGGCACAGAGTCAACAATGTGCTGCAAACACTCCTCAGAGATTTTGGTCCGTGTTGACATGACAGCATCACACAGTTGCTGCAGATTTATCAGCAGAACATCCATGATGAGAACCTCCTGTACCACCACGTCCCAAAGATGCTCTGTTGGCTGAGATCTGCTGAACGGGGAGGTTATATGAGTGCAGTGAACTCATTGTGATGGTTCAAGAAACCAGTCTGAGATGATCTGAGCTGTGTGACATGGTGTGTTATCCTGCTGGAAGCAGCCATGTGGTCATGAAGGGATGGATATGGTCATCAACAACACTCAGGTAGGCTGTGGGGTTTGAATGATGCTCAGCTGATACTGAGGGACCCAAAATGTGGGAAGAGAACGTCACCTTCAGCCCGTCTGCTTCAAGGTTTGACATGCTGTGTGTTCACAGATGCTCTTCTGCATACCTTGGTTGTGATCTTTGGTTATTTGAGTCTGGCCATTCTCCCCCGATCTCTAGCATCAGCGGGGCATTTTTTCCCAGAGAACTGGATAGTTCCTCTTTTTTCAGACCAGTCTCTGTAAACCCTACCAATGGCTGTGTGGGAAAATCCCAGCAGATCAGCAGTTTGTCACATACTCAGACCAACAACCATGCCGTGTTCAAAGTCACTTAAATCACTTTTCTTCTCCCTGCTGATGCTCGGTTTGAACTTCAGCAGGTCGTCTTGGCCGTGTCTAAATGGACTGAGTTGTTGCCACATGACTAGCTTATTAGATATAATGAGCAGTTGAGCAGGTATACTTAATGAATTGGCCAGTGAGTGTGTGTGGTTTTTATGTCCTGGTGACCTTTGAAATTAAAGCTTTCTTTCTCACCATTCATTTAAATACATGCTTCAAAATAACTGCCCGTTTCAAAATGCATCCAGGAAATCACACACCGTTTAACAGTTACAAAAATAAACAGCTTTCAATTACACTGAATAAGTGTGTAAGTCAATAAATGGAAGCACAGCAAAAAGAAGTAAATCTTTTCTGGTAGCTGTGGAGCATTTCAGTGTCCCACCGATGCGCTTGGTAAATAAATGCTGCAGGGGGTGACTTGTGGGGGCTGAGCCTGTGGAGACAGGGGTCCCTCCAGCCTGAAGTCACTGATCTGGCATCAGCCTGTCTGGGGACAGGATTAGGGGGTGAGTGTGGAGGTGAGGACTTGCGGATAGATCAGCGGCCACTGACTGAGCCACACATGCAAACAAGCGCATTATCAACAGGACTAATTTAACTAACATTGCTGAACACATGTCCGCTGTGGATCGATGTGCTGCTTAATCCCCTCTGTGCCGCTCCGAGAATGTGATGCGGCCACTGCGAGCACATAAAATCTACAAGATATCAGTAAAACATACACCCCATACAATAAACAGACGCTCTCGTTCAGTGGGGATTGTACCCTGAAGCGATTCCCTTTGTCTCTTTAGGTACATTTAGTCCATACTGATGGAGGCTTCTCTCCTCTTTAGCTGAATGGATCCTCTTCTTTTATGGCAGCATTATTGTCCACTGCATTTTGTAGTTTGTTCAAGTCATTATCGTGCTGTTGTTACAGAAAGTCCACATTAGCTTTAATCCTGCTTATGTGAAATCCACATAGCTGGGTAGCTGGGATACAGTGTAATTAGATAGGATACTGAGCGTGTATACACCTCATCCTATTAGGGGCTGGATTTGGCAGTCTTTGTTAATTGAGTTCAAACATAAGCTTGTTTTAAATTCTGGTCAGACTAAGTGTTTGCTATTCACTCTTCACTAGGTCAGCTGAATGCCTTCAGCCGTTGTACCCTTCATGCTTCTAAAACTGAAACTTGATTGTTGTACATACTTAAGACGAACCCGAAGTCAATATAAGGGACACATGTTGAGAAAATCAAATGTAGAAATTCAATTATTTTATAGCAGAAACAAATGTGTCCCCTGTAATGTAGTGGTTTGCACATTTGCCTTACAAGCGAAAGGTCCCTGGTTTGATTCCAGGTGCCAAATTACCAGTGCGGATTAAGCTGCTGTGGTGACCCCTTGGGAAGAATAGAAGGGAGCGGCTGAAGGTACATTTTTATGACAAACAAGTCTTGTTTTGTGTCTTATTTGCTAGTTATAAGATGAATCTACTTTGTGTCTGTGGTTGATTATGATGATATTGTGATATAGTAAAGCGACCTGACTCACAGGTGATACCTTTCACACTCAATACTGTATCCTATACAAAAGGTTGAATGATGTGGAAATTACTAAGTTGTTTGTGAGTCTATCCACTGTACGTGTTTTTGTTCTTATATAACAGATTCCAATCTTAACATGGCTTTAAATAAAGGATTTATTTCAGTTGCAATATCCAGACCAATCTGTTAAGCTCATTGGTAATAAGTCATCCCTCCATTTTCTGCTGCTTATCTGGATCCGAGTTGAGATGGCAGCAGTCTAGGCAGAGATGCTCAGACCTCCTTCTCCGTCACAACTTCCTCCAGCTTCCATGAGGACACCAAGGGTGTTCCAAAGCCATGGTTCTAAGCCAAAATCTACTCACCCATCCATCCTTTTTCTGCTGCTTATCTGGGTCCAGGTCACAGGGTCAGCAGTCTAAGCAAAGATGCCAAGACCTCCTTCTCCCCGGCCACCTTCTGGGGGAACACCAAGGCTTTCTCAAGCAACTCGAAAGATGGAATCTTTCCAGCGTGCCCTGGGTTTGCCCCAAGGCCTCCTCCCATTAGGACATGCCTGAAACACCTCACCTATAAAGTGTACAGGAGACATCCTACCTGAACCACCTCAACCAGCAGAGCTGCTTCAGCTTCTGAGTCGCTCATGTATGTCTTAGTGCCTCAGCTTATCTCCAAAGCTTCGATCTAATATACACAAGTGATTATGAAACAGCATAAATTCAGTTTGTGTTGTTTCATAATGAATCCCACATGTGTTATAAGCACCTCCTTCATGAATGAATTCATTGAGTAATGACTTGTAAGACTTCATAATCCACTGATATTGGGGCACCAGTTTTGAAATTTCCAAAATTTTCATAAAGGGTTACAATTTTGTCAACATGTCACAGCGGCGTCGCAGACTGTTTGTAATTGCTTCTTAAATGTCATAAATACACCCTAATCCTTCATGACCAAATAGGTGGTTGGTGGCTGGTCCAGCAAATTTTTTCCTCAACAAAATATCGAAAACGTTGGGAAGCAGTTGACAGACAGGTATGACACTAGCCTCATGAAAGTCATAAACACAGTTTGGGATCATCATGGCAGAGACTAGAACAAATGGCAGCCAATGTCCAAAGCAGAGCTTTGGACTGTCCTTCAAGGAGCCTGGAGAACTACTCCAGAAGATTACTAGACTACTACATGAAGACATGACAAAAAAGTTTGCCTGAGAGAGTTTAGGCTGTGCTGAAGAATGAAGGGCCTCATACCAAAAACTGACTTTCAAACTGGTTAGAACTGTACAAACTCTGTTTTTGCCTTACATGCTGTAGTTCTGTCAGGGTTCAGGACAAGATGTGGACCCAAGTGCAAACAGAAAGCAAGTGTAAACAGAAAGCAAGTTCATTAAAAGCTGATAAAAAGTCCATTAAAATTAAAAATGTCCAAAAAATATAAAACCAAGGCATGAAGCATGGGGAGAAGCCAAGTCTAGGCATGAGAAATACCTAAAAGAACAGATAACATGACGATGAACAAAAGAGGCAGAGGTATAAATACACAGGACACTGATGAATGATGAGACACAGGTGGGAGAGGAGCACAGGTGACAACACTCGGGGGCAGGAAGCAAAACTAAACACAATGAGGTGGACACAACAGGTCACCACAGTAAAACAGGGAACCAGAACATAGACACGAGAATGAACTTGAAGACAAGAACATGGCAGGACGACACAGAGGAGCCTAACAACAAACTGAACAGACTAAAGGCAGGGAGGACAAAGAAAGCTAAACGTCAGGGAAACTAACAAAAACTCAGAAGCCAAAACCATAAAACCCACAGATCAACCGGCCGAGGCAGATGGCTGCCCCTCCCTGAGCCTGGTTCTGCCAGAGGTCTCTTCCTTTTTAAAGGGAGTTCTTCCTTCCCACAGTTGCCGAGTGCTTGCTCATAGGGGACCGTCTGATTGTTGGGGTTTTCTCTCTAATACCATAGGGTCTTTACCTTACAATTTAAAACGCCATTTTTTGGGAATTGGCGCTATATAAATAAAATTGAATTGAACTGAACTGAATCATGGCGGTTTCCATTTATGTTTCCACGTTCCAATAAATCTTTGCAAACTTTCTTGGCAAAACAGAAAGAAATGAGAGGTGGCTCGAGACTTCAGTTTGACCCTTAACACTTGCAGGATTAATTATCTCACCCTGTGTCCTTTGGTAGCACATATTGGTCCCAACATTGACCCTGTGTAACACATCCACCTGCCTCGATCCATATTTAGGTGTGTCTCAATGGCTAGTTTGCTTTAGCTCACTGTCAGCGAACAAGTGAAGTTTGTCATCAAACTGTCTCCAACTCTTCAAGTGCATGTGAACAAGAGGAAGGATGAACGGGGAAGGTTAACTGGGGGGTGAAAAATGCCAGTAGCATTTTGAGGATGGAGTATGAGGCTGGTTTCAAACACACACACACACACACACACGCACATGCATTCTTGTAAACACACATGCACAATACCCTTCCGGCGAGCAGATATGCAGGAGATTTAGTTCCCTTTTGAATATGTAATGAGTTTAACATGCATGATGAGCCGGTGGTTGATTCGCAGCTGTGATCCACGCAGGACGTTCAGGATTATCTGCCACCAAAGATAACGTGAAGAACAAAGCCGGGGAGAGCGCCGCAGGCCTCGGAAGCCCTCGCCTTTCAGCGGCTCCAGCCCCTCGCAGCTTATCTGATTGGAGACTTTCTCCCACGTTACCTTTGCATGCCTCTAGGCTGGGCTCCCCCATTTGGGGGTGGGCAGCCTTGGGGGAGGTAGTGATGGCTTTGGAGGTGACAAAAGCATTAGCAAACGCCACTTTTAGTATAGAACATAACTTCTCACAGCTTTTGCTCATCAACTCAGCCTTGATCTGTCTCGGGCGACTGATACACCGAAGAGCCAAGCAGCTCAGCAGGCAGAACAACATGTGATGCAAGGAGGCTATTTACTTTCATTGTATAGCAGTACCACAAAGGCACCACACTCTGACTCGTACTTGTATACCTAAAAAACGCACCTGAACGCTCATCTGCAACATGTGTGTTCTGATTCGGAGGTGCACGGTAGCAAAATAAATAAATAAATCAGCGCTGCAAGAAGCTGCAAGTCTCAGATATGTTCATGCTCCAGCTACATACATGGGCCCACATTTTCCATCATTATTCCCTCTCTGATAAAAATCATCAAAGATTATTTTTCCAGACTTCATAAAGCTCAACCAGAACCGCAGTCTGACAAGCAGTCTGATGCTTATTACCACTACAGTACACACTGATCTGTGAAACTGATTAGTGAAGCTTCTGATGCCTGAAAATCATTTTCACCCAATCCTTTGCAGATGTGGATGATATACAGTAGTATACGGCCAAAAAGACGAAGACAGCAATTCGTTAACATGTCTGCAATAAGCTAGTCATTTGGAATTAATCTCAAAAAGCTTCAATTTGGAAACAAAATGACATATAAAGTGTCACAGCGTAATTTTAAAAAGAGAAAAATGAACTGAATTCACCAACAGTGATAGATGTCATTTGTGCTGCTGATTTTTCCCTGTCAATTTTCAAAAGCACAAGCCTGTCAAAAATAACTTGCACTAAGAAATAATAATTAACAAAAGGTATTTTCTTAAAAAGTTTACTTAAACAGTTTAAAAAATACATAAAATTCATATTGTTACCAGTCAACTTTTGTGGGTGTGATGTACTTTAGCACATGGGAGATGTTTGCCTATAGAGCTTCTCATTGGTCAGCTCAGTAGCTGACTTCGGCAGGGATATCATCTCCACAACTTCTCAGTAGTTTCATTTATGTCTTCAGTGCTGCACCTTATAAAGAAACAAGAGCAGTCTGTGACTGCATACCTCCACCAAGGCTGATCAGTCCTATCTCACAACATTGAAGAATCCTTCAAAAAAATTTTGGCTCAGTCTCTAAAGGTTAACCACTTCTAAGCTGTAGCAAGCACAACCCGTAGTAAAATTCTCGTGCCGATCCGACAATAACTTCTTGTGCAATCCTGATAATAAACAGGCAAACAAACTGAACCGTTACAGTGGATAAATTGCTCCTAGAGCACTTTGTAGAAAAATATTTAAATATCTCTTCTCAGCTATATGCTGTCTTTCATATGAACGCTGTTATACATTAATATCTGATATCTGGGCTCAACAAGCAACTATATACTGAGTGGTCCATTAAATGCAACAGTTAGACTGAAAAGTCTTAATCACCAAGGCAAGGCAAGCTTGCTGGATTACTAATGGTCGGTGAGTAAATGATCATCAGCATTACAACCAGTAAAGGGGCTGCATGGGCTGATATGACAGACTTTTTAAGGTGAACAGAAAACATAACCTCCTTGGTGGAGGTGACAATCAATACTGGTCAAAACTGACAGTTTTGTAGTATTTCCTTTCAGCCTCTACAGGACAGTGTAAAAGAAAGTTAAAAAAGAGCAGTCTGAAACTGCATGCCTCCACCGTGGCTGACCTATCGCATAATGTTCTTCTCATTGGTCAGCTCAGTAGCTGGCTTGGCAAGGATTTCATGTCTACTAACTTCTCAGTAATATTATTTATGTCCTCAACGCTGTGCCATAAAAAGACACAAGAGCAGTCTGAGACTGCGTACCTCCACCAAGGCTGATCAGTCCTATCTCAACAACGTTGAAGAATCCTTCAAAAACTCCACTAAGTTGTACCAAACACAATTGCTTGTAAAAAAATTTGTGCCAACTCCTTGCATAATCACGCCCAAAAACAGATAAACAAACCAAACCAAAAACATAACATCCTTGGTGGAGGTGATAATCAGTACTGGTCAAAATCTCCTTGGTGGAGGTAAATATTTGAGGTAGGGAAGCTGATGTACTGGTAAAAGCAATATTCCATGAAAATGGTGTGGTCAGGAAACTATAACTTCTTACGTGACATATGAAACAAAGGAAGTAATATTTCCATCACAATTTCTGCATTCTTTGTTCCAGGTTTGATTTCATTTATGTCGCTGCATCCTCTTTCCTGCAGTGGTTTGATTGCACCTGACTGGAGCACCACTCCAGCACCAATTACTGCCACCAGCTGTTTTTCTTGATGAATCAGCTCCTAAAATAACAACAGTAGGTGGAAGCTGGCATTAATTCCAATTACTTCTGCAGTTTCTATATTTGCATAGAAAGTCAGCTGATCTGTTTCATAGAGTGATATAGAAATACATACTGAACAATTTCCCCCCACGCATGGATGTAAAGCAGTGCCACTGTGTAAATATTTGATTATGGACAACTGGAATTCTGGGTCAAGTGAAGAAAAATATGCATTCCATGAAGGTATCATGGGCAGCGTTTCAGAGGTAAAGGCAAATAATATATTAACTGCAAAAGGCCAATAGGAAAGTAATAGCACCCTTTCATCCCACCGCCCTTGCACTTCTTCTCACAACCCTTCTAAAAGTTTAATGGTTCCGCAGGTTCTCGTTTTTTCCTGCTGGAGTCTCTCATTTTAACCTCAGGCCATTGTGGTGTAAGATGATTGCTGCAGAAGTCGCTGAGAGTCCCACCATTTAACTTGAGAGGGACCTTATTACAGGCAATTCAGCTCGCCTCTTTTCAGAGCCACTGACACCTCGAGCAGCAGCCGCTCACCGAGCCTGTCCAAAGTTGAGTCGGCTGTTTCTGAAGAGGTGTATTTTTCTATCATAAGTGTCTCAGATTTAAAAAAAAGAGCTTCTCGACTGGCATGCAGACGACCGCTAAGACTAATGACTTGGCTTTTGGCTCCTGTCTCCAGATGAGGCTCTCAACAGTGGCAGCGGTCGGGTAGATTTGTGTAAAATGATCCTCAGCTTGACAAGAGCATGCCAACAGAATACTAAGCTTATGAAGTTATAAAAAGCCTGAATACTTTATCATTTTAAAGATTTATATGGCGCTTAGTTGACTATTCCCTCTAACTGTAATGGGCCTATTACAGCTCAGGATCCGGTGGATAAACTGTCCTCCTGTGAAATAAGAAAATGCATGAAATAGGATATCTGTGTTACACTTCTTTGTTCTAGAAATGAAATGAGGCTTGTTCCATTTTCCCTCTTAGTTTTCTGTGGCATCTTTAAACAAGATCTCCAGCGGCGGGTGAGGGGGAGTTTCAGCATTCAGCCTTCTCTTGCTTCCAGTCTCCTGCTGGACTTGAATAACACAGTGACCTAGTTAGGAGAGAGCTGATGATCTCCCCCCCACCTTGTCACCAGTGGAGACCAACGGATGAAATAATTTCCTCCTGTACGTGATGCCCTGAACTGAGCTTTTCGCCCCAAAGAGAGAGTGGACCGAGGCTCAGGCCAGACTTGCGTGACACGCAGCGGCTATCTAATCAATGCAAGCGATCCGGCTCCCTGGCGGTTTTGGCGCTGAGAGCCGGCAAAAGAAACCCCCTCCGCTCATCTGGCCCCCAGCTTTTCTCTGGGCAGAGCGAAAGACCTGCCAAGCGGGGGAGGCTTCAACTCGCTACAGTCAAGTGGTGTTGGCAACCAATTAATGGTAGCAAAAGGGGGAAGAAGGGTATAAAAAAGCACCTTGCACAGCGCTTTTCTCAGGCTCCTGTTTCCATGGGCACAAGCTCTCCAGGGGGGCCGGTGTCACATCGTAACAGGTAGCCACACCACGGTGCGACCCTCTCTGAGCTCAATTATGTCTTTGTAGGAGTTTTTTCACTCATCAGCTGCAAACTCTGGAATGCGTGATTTCTCAGTTCCCCCCTCTTGGCCTGGTGGAGCCGTGAAGGCGGATTCTGCTCGGGACCTCTATTTCTCTTGCCCCTTCTCCTCTCTGGGAGAGGGCGGAACTGTGCTACCGGATCATCTGCCAGCAGAGCTGCCCCACTGCCAACTCCTTTTCATTCAAACAGAACAAACGCCTGCATTATTCAGGCTGCCATCTCTAGACTGGATCTCCTATCGCTCTGCCAGGCCGCTGGGCTACACGCTCGCCAGCAGATATGTTTGCTGTTCAGCTGCTAGTTTCCTGAACCCATCCAAAGGCATGTTCCAGACAGCACGCCAGAGGATCACTCTCAGAGTTGACACCCTAGCAGCGTGGGATGTTTTCTGCTGATGTATCAGAGAGCGATGAGTCTGAGTGATGTTTGAGTGTAGCTGTGAAGTGTGCCACTTTACCACCAGCGCCACTAAACTGCAAGCAGAGTAGACTTAAACGTGTTCATATTTTGTGTGCACTCTCGCTAAGCGGCTGTCAAAACGCCGTCTTTCTCCCGCCCTCCCGCCTGGTTAATGGCCAAGTGATGATGCGCGGAAGGTCAGGCGGTAAGCTGCCATGGCAGCAGGTCAGTGTGGCAGGGCGACCTGCTTGCCTGTCCGCCCGCTGCTCAGTGTCATTCCTACTGCTGTATTGCCGTCAGTAGTAATATTGGGGGGGGAGTGCTGCTCTCCAAGATGTAATCAGTGCCTGGTATGTTCCAAAGGCCAAATAGGATTTTTCTTAGTTCTTAGTTCGGCTCTCAGGTGCTGGCAAAGTGCACTGATGAGGTCATTATCCTCCGGGGCTGCTTTCAATCGATGTGACAGGTCAGGTCATATAATAAGATTTACACTCTCAGCTACTGGATTCAGACATAGTTTCAGTGTCTGTGAATTGAGAATTTAACCAAACTCAACAAGTGAGCTCAAACCTGGCTTTCACCAGCATTACAGACTGCATGCAGATGTGCCTCTTCTGCAAATGCATGACTCATCTCCTCAGAAAGCCCAAATTCAAATCTGCCATTAAATCTCCTGATGTCATCATTAGGTCTAACTCGGTCGCGTGCAGAGGCGCTGAGAGGATCGAGTTTTGCTCTTCACAGGGTTATAAAGTCCGTGTTTCGACATACCTGCAGTGTAACATCAGGCCGTTGTTGTAATTTACAGCAGCCATCACACAGACCTTTTTAAAGCTTGTCCAAACCCAGAGCGTTTATAGACTGCCTGTGTGTCGTACTGTATGATGAGTTTGCCTTAAGGAGCTGATCATTTCCCTGTAATACACCACCACTCAGTGCAGGAGCATCAATTACAAACACGGTCATGGGTGTCTGTTTGTGAGTTAGCAGCACAATATAACCACTTACATCATGAGCGCGAAGGTGATGAAGAACTGGAGGAAGGAGGCCAGAAAAATGAAGAAAATAGTAAACCTGATCTCAGCGTCAGCATTAAAACCCCTTTCCAGCAACCTGGTCACATTTCTGCGAAGAGCAGAAGTTGCTACATCAAACATTTATGTCATTTTCAACATGGTACAAGTCTGAATGCTGTCATATTAATGGACTGACACACGTATAAATTCAGCTGTGTCCTCTGCTAAATGTAGAAGCTGTCTTTATATTTGAAAAATAGATACAGACACTGTGTGGGCAAAAGTATTGGGCTATTTATGTATTACATCTACAGGAGCATTGTGACAAAGGCTCTTATTATTGAAGCAGGGTGGAATCATCTTACCAGAGAACAAAAGGCAGCTGTCATCCAAAGAAGAGCTTTGAATGTCCTTCAAGAAACCTGGAGAACTATACCCAAAGACTCCATCCACTCCTTTTCTTCCGCTTATCCAATTCAGGGTTGCAGGGGGCGCTGGAGCCTATCCCAGCTGTCACAGGGCAAAAGGCTGGGTACACCCTGGACAGGACACCGGTTTGTCACAGAGCCAACACAGAGAGACGGAAAACCATTCACACCTAGGGTCGATTTAACCTAACCCCTTTACATGTCCAAAGACATGTAAAGGGGAACCCACGCAAGCACGGGAGAACATGCAAACTCCACGCAGAAGGGTCTAAGCTGGCAGGCTGCTGGATTCAAACCCGCACCTTCTTGCTATGAGCTGACAGAAGAAATGAGGGTGACCCAAGACATTTGCATGGTACCTTATATCAGTCAAGTTCAGAAACATGTGCTGTCAAATCTAATGCATGGCTCATAATATCATGCTACTTCTTGTGGCTCTTTTTTATGAAGCCTTCAGGAACATGATGTAAATATAACATAACAGTGACTTATGTCTGAATAACAAAAGTCATATTAGTAAAATAAGCCAAAAATAAAATGACTTTGACCCTGAAACTAAGTCTTAACCCTCAAACTTCCTTCTAAAGTCATGAAGACCAGCCTGAATGTCCTCACAGCCACGGTTCTGAGCCAAAATCCATCCATCCATATGTTTTCGGCTGCTTATCTGGGCCCTGGTCGTGGGGTCAGCAGACGCACTGACCTCCCTCTCCCCAGCCACCTCCTTTAGCTCTTCTGGAGGAACACCAAGGCATCCCCAAGCAAGTCAAAAGTTAGAATCTTTACAGCAGATCTTGGGTGTACCCCGGGACCAACGTTCCCTCTAAGCTGCGCGCTTGCATGTGCGCTGCATAGATTTCCTGTGCATGGAGGACGCGGGAGCAGTGCACGATTGCAACTTAAAGGGAACGTTGCCTGGGACCTCCTCCCAGTTGGACATGCTCAAAACACCTCACCTAAGAGGCGTCCAGGACGCAGCCTGATCAGATGCCTGAACAACTACCCTTTCTCTAAGGCTGAGCCCAGACACCCCTCAGAGGATCTGCAGTTTGAATCTTCTGGTCACTGCCTAGAGAACATAACCATAGGTGAGGGTAGGAACACAGATTAACCACTTTAACACTGTGTGTCGGTCTCCCCCTTCCCTCTTCCTCCACTCGTGAACAAGACCCCGAGATACTTAAACTCCTTCACGTGGGGCAAAGACTCATTCCCAACCCGGGAAGGCACGCCACCCTTTTCTGCCTGAGCACAGAGGATGGCGCTGGTTACCACAGCCTCACAGAACATCCTGAGCATCGTCCTGCAGATGTTTAAGGACCTGAGTCGTCTCAGAAGATAGAGGTGGCCGAGATCCATGGCCTCAGACTTGGAGGTTCTAATTCTCACCCCCGCCTTTTCACACCCAGCTGCAAACTTCCCCAGTGCAAGCTGGGGGTCGCTGTTCAGTGACGCCAACAGGACCACGTCTTCTGCAAAAAGCAGAGACGAGAGTCCGCACATAAACGGCACAACATACCCATGCAGACACACAAGGCAAAAACATTACCACCCTTAGTGCTACAGCTGGTAAACATGACTGTTACTCTGAGCTTTGGCTTCTTTCTTCAGTCACTGACAATTCATATAGACATCCTGTTTCATTACAACACAGTTCCCGAGGCTTTCCCCTTCTCGCCTGCAACATGTCTAACAGATCATGACATACATTACAACCATATGTGAATATTTTAGGAGTACCACAGGCTGAATCTTTTGTCTGCAATTACCGTGGCTTAATAACATAAAATATGAATAATAGTATGTTACATTCCCCCATTTCTCTTATAAATGATTGGTGTTGTAGCTTAGTTTGACATTTATATAGGTGTACATTGGCCCGGCAAAACGCTTGGAACTATTGCAGCACATATACTTACATACCAAACCAAACAAAATGCAGTCAAACGCTGTTTATTTGATTTCGGTTCGATAAAAGGTCAGAGCAGCACTGGATACAATAATAGCTTTAGGGGTCCAATAGGTTTTTATGGCCACAACTGAATCCAAGCAGGCAGTATATTACAGCCATGTGCCAGTCCAGAGAGACTTGCTAAAGTATAAATGTGTCTGGAAATCAGGGGGAGGCAGCGAGCCTAGTGCTCCATCAATCCCCTCTTCTTAGTGTGCTGAAGGAAAAGATGAGTAGGCATGCGAAGAAAGAGGCAATGCAGAGGGTAAGATGATATTTCAGCTTCTGTTGGTTGCTAACTCTTATAAATGCTTTCATTATGAGGGGGATTGTTTGAGGTTGAAGGCTGGGAATAGAGCGAGCCAGCTTTATGGTTATTTGACACAGGGCATTGAGGAGACACCAGGTGATCCATCTGGGCCTGGAATGACATGTCATCACAGAGGATCGGTCTCTGAACAAAGGCCCTTCACTTAGTTGGTGAAGAGACCCTCCATCAGGCTACAGCTCAGTGCTCGCAGCAATTTGAAAGGAGATTCCACTAACATGATGTGGAGATACAGTGGCAGAGATTCGCCCGAGATCACGGCGGAGACTTTGACTTTAGATGTCATTCCTGTGCGTGCACGTGCAAAATGTCTGAAACGTAAAACTACACAGATCTTCACTTCATATTTACAAATGTCTCAAATGACTGTGTAATGTGAAAGGTGCTACTACAAACCCCACTTAGAGAAAAGTAAAGGTTTTCCAGACACCATTAAAACAAAAACTTGTGATGATAATTCTCAGGAACCTTTATTTAACTGACAAAAGTACAGAAAAATAGGGTTTCAGTATTTTTCCTGACAAAAGGCATCTTTACCATTGTGGTCCACCAACTTTGCTTTTAATGACGCTCTTCTGTTTTGGAACTCAGGATACTGATTGTGATAGTTGTCAGTCTTGTCTCTTCTTGCTTGATGTAACACTTCAGCTGTTCAGTGGTCCACTGCTCATTGTCTGATTCTCCTCTTCATCGTGCTTCATGCATTTTCAATAGGAGATAGATCTGGACTGGCAGCAGGACAGTCAAACACACACACTCTGTGTCCATGAAGCCACACGGCTGTATCTGAGCAGAATGTGGTCTGGCATTGTCTTGCTGAAATAAGCATGGATGTTCTGGGAAGAGACGTCACCTTGATGGCAGAATATATCTCTCTACATACCCGTCAGAGACAATGGTACCTTCACGTGCACGCACCATCAAAGATGCTGGCTTTGCAGCTTTCACTGATAACAATCTGGATGATCATTTTCATCTTTGGAAAGGAGGACTCAAAGCCTGTTTTTTCCAAAAAAAAAAAATAGCTGAAATGTAAACTCATCTGACCACAGCACAGTCTTTTGGTCCATCTGAGATGAGCTCGGGTCCAGAGAACTTGGTGGTGTTTCTGCATAGAGTTGATGTATGGCTTCCTCCTTGCATAATACAGTTTTGAGTTGCACTTCTGGACGCAGCGACAGACTAGGGAAACTGACAATGGTTTTCCAAGTTCTCCCGAGCTCAGGTGGTTATATTTGTCGCAGTAGCACGACGGTTTCTTAGGCAGTGTCTCCTGACGGGCCCGCCCCACAGTTTGAGAACTGCTGCGCTAAACTACAACACCTGACCTAGCATCAGTATGTGATGAGATGAGAGTGAGAATGTGTTGCTCAGTCTGGTAGCAAATACTGTCACTAGCACAGGATGGCAGCACCCATTCCAGGATCACGCAGAGTCAGCATTGAAATTCTTGTTACCATTGTAGGAGCTTACTAGGCTGCTGGATCCTAGCCAATTTTTTTTATACTTCATTACTATGGTGGGTAGAAGAACATCAGTGAAATTATCCTTGCCACCACAGGACACGATTGGGCTGCTGGATGCTTGCCAATACTTGTATGGTTAATCTCTAGGATGACTTGAAGATTGAGAGCATTTCCGAGGTCCATGAAGCTGTCCATTACAAAACATACAACTGGCGGAGCTGACAGGTTTGCTGGATCTTTCCCAAACTTCGTGTGGTGAGTACCTATGATGGGTAGAAGATCTGATAACATTTATGAAATTGTGAGATCAAAGGTCAAGGTCAGAAAGAGCTCAGCTTTAAGGTGGAGGCATACCAGTCGAGATCTTGGCATTTCATTTTTTCTGAATGACGAAAACGTCTCAGACTGTTTTCCCCGCCCTCTAGCTGGAAAAAACCTCAGGGAGTCTGTTGCTGCATTTTAATCAGCATGCGAGTCTTACACTTAGACCGAGGTTATAAAAGTTTTGGCAGTCATTCGGGTCACCTTGTAATGTGCAAAGGTTCAAGTCTCTGATGTCTTCCCTTCTAATCCCACTGAGACTAATGCATTTATTTCAGACATGTTTGGTTTTCACATCTTGTCTTTTTATCTCCGCTTTTGGGATTTAATTTTTTCTTGAGATTTGTAGGTTGCACGGGGTAAGAACTCTGGTAGTTACGTAATCCTCAAATGCAACTAATCATCAAATGTGTTCCCTAAACCCAGCAACTTTGAAATCCAATGCTAAAACATGACAAAAATCTCCAGACCCGCCTTCCCCCTACAAGAAAGCCACTAGCTGAGAATGTATTGTGCAGCGTCAAAGTCTTTTCACCGTCTGTTCAGTCATGTGTCTGAGTGTTCAGTGTCTGTGTTACCACAGCATACAGGCAAAGTTTCTTTCTCCACCTAGACATTTACACACTGAGCTCTTTGTATAGCTCAAGTTGTATACCATAGAAGGGGAAATCACAGTGAGGAAACCACTGGTCTCACTTCATTCGGTCACACGACTCTCCTAGCATGTCAATGCAAAGGCCTTATTCTGTTTGACTCCTCAGATCGCGCCAGCCAGCCATGCAATGAGATTACAGAGGCAGCAGTGCTTGTCAATCACTCCATAGGAAGCTGCAGTGATATCCATCCCTCCTGGGCTCTCGGTGATGAAAAATCAGAAGTTTCTCTACATTTCAGTGGAATATGCAGAGCAATAGTAATAATAATCTCTTTTATTGTCATTGCACCGTCATTTTTTTCATTGTACAATCATGTAACAAAATTGGCAACTTCAACACACTCTTATTTGTAAGGGTATATATACATACACACGCTTTACATGCAGTTAGGTGAAACAGATGTATACACACAAGCAGAGGTAAGAGTGCCTTGCTCAGGGACACCTCAGCAGTGCTCGGGACTCCAGCTGCTGGAGAGATGGGGTGGCTCCAGCCCCCATGATGGCTTCCAGCAGCCACATGTGAGTATCAAACTAGCGTCCTCTGGTTCCCAGACATTCACCGCCGCCCACTGAGCCACCTGAACCACAGCAGCTGAGTCACCAAGCGGCAGACCGTGTAAAGTTACAGAGCGGGGTCATCGAGTGCTGAAGTGTGTAAAAGTAGCCCGTGCTCTGCGGACTCAGTAACTACTGAGGTCCCAGCTCCCTCTGGCATTCACATCAGCACAAGAGCTGTGCGCTGGGAGCTTCATGGCGTGGGTTTCCAGGGCCGAGCAGCTGCAATGCAAGCCTTACATCACCAAGTACGATGCCGAGGTTTGGATGGAGTAATCATAGTCTGGGGATTTTGTCATAGTTAGTATGATTGTGGTTTCTTGGACTGCTCATGTTTTCTTTGCTGATTTTTTAGTGTCGTGGGATTTTAGGTTCAGATAGTTATGGGTTAGTTAGACTCAAGTGTTTCTGGTAGTTTTGGTTATTATTTTTCCTACCGTCCCTGTGTTTTCCCAGCATGTTCTCTGCTAGTCTCTGTGTGCAGCCTTGTGCATTTCCGGTTTCACTCTGATGCTCTTCTGAGTCATACACATTGTCTTTAGTTCTCCTTCCTGTCTTCCCTGATTGCTGTCACCCGTTGGTCTTAAACTGCTCACTTTCTGTTCTGATCAGTCTGTTTCTGTGTCTGCATTTGGATCTGTAAACCAGCAACATATGTTGTGTAAAACACGGCTCCACTGGACTGTGTGGAGTTTGCATGTTCTCCCTGTGCTTGCATGGGTTCTCTCCAGGTGTCCAAAGACATGCACAGGGGGAAGGTTAACTGGCAATTCTAAATTGAACATAGACGTCAATGTGTGCGTGAATGGTTGTCCGTCTCTCTGTGTTGGCTCTGTGACAGGCTGGCGACCTGTCCAGGGTGTACCCCGCCTTTCGCCCTTTGACACCTGGGATAGGTTCCAGTGCCACTGAATTGGATAAGCAGAAGAAGATGAATGAATCTATGCTTCCAACTTTGTGATTTGGAGTTTGGAGAAATCACTTTACTGTTCCAACATGACTGTACCCCGGTGCACAAGGCGAGCTCCATAAAGGCATGGTTGGATCAGTTTGGTGTGGAAGAACTTGACTGGCCCACCTGACCTCAGCCCCGTCCAGCACATTTGGGATGAACTACAACAGAGCCAGGCCCTCTCGTCTAACATCAGTGTCTGACCTCACAAAAGCTCTTCTGGATGAATGGGGCAAAAATTCCCACAGACACTCCAAAATCTTGTAGGAAGCCTTCCCAGAAGAGTGGAAGCTGTTACAGCTTCAGAGGGGGGACTAACTCCACATTAATGCCTATGGATTTAGAATGGGATGTCATAAAAGCTCCAGTAGGAATAACGTGTGGGTGGCCCAGTAATATTGTGAAGGTTACTGATGATCTTGTTGATGTTAAAAGGTTAAAGGATCATTTCAGCACACTCTTGGCTATCAGTTTGGGAAACCAGTACTGACATGAGGCTCTCTGATATCTTTCATATGCTGTAGTCGAGGGAGAAGTTGTGTGTTTGGCTCAGCAGAGATTTTGTAGAAGTTTGCTGAAGTTTATGTTTTCAACTGTTGCTGTGGCCCCGTCGGCGGGGGGGGGGGGATCATGCAATGAGGCTCTAAAGCCTATCGAAGACTTTGCTTGCCAAAGTGAACTCCTGGAAATATTTTGGATTTAACAAATCCCCACTGGTTGCACACAATGCACGGTTCTGCTGTAACGCTGTGGTTTTCGAGCCGTGTTCACAGTCTTAGCGTGAGCAGCAGGCACAGTGATTGACAGACTGACACGGAACATTTCGGGACTCAGGTCAAAGCCAAACTTTATTTGCAATGTGTTTGTTTACGCGCTCGTCCCAGAGTGCTTTGCAGAGGGCAGGAATGCGTGTAGAAACACGAGCGACTTTGTGAGGGTTTTGGCTCGCAGGCTCCCCTCATGTGTGCAGCAGTAGATCAGTGTGGAGCCTCTGGATGTAGCGAGTGAGAAAAGTCAGGAGGGTCAGGGAGCTGTGTCTGCAGCTGGGCTTTAGCGCTGAATAAACACGAGGGCTGGTGAGAGCTGGTGAATGCTTTACATTCACATCGGTGTCTATCATAAATCCCACGTACGGGTGCTGAACCAGGCCTCCCTCATCCTCACAAGGCCTTGACCAAACCTGTGCAGAGCTTCATTTCGCTTCCCTCTCAGTCTTTTTGAGGCACGACAATGGAATATGATTTACTGCCGTACAGTCCGAGGGTTTTGAGGTATAACCGCTTTTATGCTGGGTCGGTGAAATGGTCCAGGGTCAGAGCGGGACGGATCAAGGTTACTGTCTGCTGTTTTATTGCGCACACAGCTCATCGGCTGCCAAGACAAGTTGAGACAAAAGTGAAGACAAAGCCAGCAGAGTAGCAAATGAACACCCAGGAGGGGTTTCCTTCAGGTGTGTGCAGTCGCATGTGCTCTGTATTTATGGAACATACAGCTCTCATAAATAATGCCACAGAGCAATACAGAACATAAATCCGTTTGAGGACTCGTGACGTATTTTTCTTTAAGGGCTCATTTTATTGCTTCACGTGTATTTTAATCGTCTACAGATTTGACGGTGTGAGACATTCACTATGAACATTTTAATGGAAATAACCTCATCTTGAGCCGAATCCAAATGCGCAATCCAGCCAGTTACACAGACTGTATAAAAAAGTTGGATGTGACCACTGAGACGTCATTCACAGAAGAAAATCATGAACTGGCTTTTTAAAATAGCAGCATCCTAACACAGTACCACGCAGGAATTCAGTGAGCCCTTTAGAACGACCCATTCACAAATGTTTGTAACGGCAGACTGCATGGCTAGCTGCTGGATTTTATACACCTCGATTCTCTTCTCTTTCAGCCCTTCTGCTGTAAATTTGCTGACATGCTTGGCATTATTGTTCAGCTGGGTCATGTAACATACAGTCAGCTCAATGACCTCATATATGACATGATTCAAGGAGGACATGCAGAGGGTTGGTGTGAGGGAAGAGGACGCAAGGGACAGGGTGAGATAGACCAGGATGATCCGCTGTGGTGACCCCTAATGGGAGCAGCAGAAAGAAAAGAAAGAAGATTTAATGAGTCATTAATTAACTTCGTATTTTAAATTTTGAATTTTGGCATTTTCAGTCCTCCTCACTGGTTACCGGTTTGAAGCATCAACAGGAAGTTGTGAGAGAATACCTGATCAGGCTGAGCCACCGTGACCTATTTGAGTTGGATGTTTTACATCAATCAAGGAGATTACATCTTCTTGAATAAACTTCTGTTGTGTTGTTGCTCATTAACCAGAATTGTTCTCGTAGCCTCTCACATTTGTCACAGTGAGCTGGCGGTGTGCTTGAAAAAGCACGCTTTGCCTACTGTAAATTGTCAGCTGCGCTCGGTAGCCGCTGGGATCCTCAGGGATGCGTAAGATTCTAGTGGCTTGCCAAGACGTGTGTGCTTCTGTGTGTGTGCATTTATCACCTTGTTCTGTAATTAACTGTCCAGCATGCTTTGAAGGGGCCACACCAAATGCACAAGGAGGACTGACTTTCACAATACGGAAAGCCATCCATCCCTCTGTCGACTGTCGCTTTTCTGGGGGTCTGGGTCATGGAGACAGGAGTTCAAGCAGAGAAGCCAAGACCTTTCTCTCCCCAGCCACCTTCTCCAGCTCTTCAGGGGGGACCCCGAGGGGTTCCCATGCCAACTGGGAGACACAGTCTCTCCAGCGTGTCCTGGGTCTGCCCCGGGGTGCCCTCCCAGAGGGACGTGCCTGAAACACCTCAAGCGGGAGTCGTCCAGGAGGCATCCTGATCAGATGCCTGAACCACCTCAGCTGGCTCTACTCTGGATGACTGAGTTCCTCACCCTAGCTCTAAGGGTGAGTCCAGCAACCCTGTGGAGAAAGCTCATTTCAGCTGCTTGTATTTGCGATCTCATTCTTTTGGCCTTTACCCAAAGGCCAAAGTTCATGACCACATCTGGAAAGCAACACACACTGTATAGAAAAAAGTATTGAGCCACACCTCTTAATCCCTGAATTCAGGTGCTTCCAGCAGCTAGCCATGCAGGCTGCCTTTACAAACATTTGAGACAGAATGGGTCGTTCTACAGAGCTCACTGAATTCCAGTGTGGTACACTAATAGAATGTCACTGCTGCAACAAGTCAGTTGGTTAAATGTTCTCTTAGCTATTCCTCCACAGTGGAAGCATTTAAAAACCACAACAACTCAGCCACAAAGCCATGTGAAGTTACAGAGTGGGGTTGCTGAGTGCTGAGGCACATAGTGCTTGAAAGTCACCAATGCTCTGCTGACTCAGTAGAGTTGCAAACCTCCATCTATGCGCTCAGAGCTTCATGACATGGGTTTCCATGGACAAGCAGCTTTATGCAAGCCTTACATCACCAAGCACAATATCAGGCATTGGATGGAGTGCTTTAAAGCACACCACCACTGGACTCTGAAGCAGTGGAAACGTTTTCTGTGTCGTAACCAATCACACTTGAGGCTGATGGGTAAGTCGTTGCGAGTCAACAAATGCTCTTCTGGATGAATGGGCAAGAATTCCCAAAGGCATAATTCCAAATCTTGTAGAAAGCCTTCCCAGAAGAGTATAAGTGGGGACCAACTCCATTTTATTAATGCCTATGGATTTAGAATGGGAAGCTTTTGTAAGTAATGTAACGTGTAGGTGGTCCAGTACTTTTATCTATATAGTATATTTAACCTTAAAGTGACAGCTCCCTTACATTTTTGCAGCAATAAACTTCTAAATATGAATGCCCACTTTTCTGATTTTCAATTCTGTCATCAATAGTTCAGAATGAACGGGGCCTCATGGTGCTATGGGGGGAATATTTTAAAAGTTCTATGGCTATTTTTTTTTTTACTTTTCATCATGTTTTTGTCAGATGGTGCTTCTACAATAGATATTTTTCAATTTTAGTTTTTTTTATTTATAGGTTTCAAGTTTAGTAGAACACCTCTCAGCAGGTATCAGTGATGTCACAGGGATGCCAGGAAGTTCATCCAGTGTAGAATCTCTGCCAATGATGATCAATCCACTGTTGCAGCCTCTTGGGGGAAATATAATGGAGCAGCCAAAGGTAGACTTAGAAGATATGTAGTACTTACCACAAGAGTATAAGAGTAGGTCAGATGACATAAAGCCATGCAAAAATAAAAAAAAAAAAATTGCTAGAAATCATTGGCTTTAAATTTTAGCTCATTTTCCAAAGGACTGCTACTCCTACTACAGTATTGGGTAGAATTTCACCTAAGGGGTCTTCACCCAAATTGTGCTAAAGGTAATATTTCATTGTATGAGATATTTTCCATTTTCACAAGAATTGCTACTCCTGCTACAGTATTGGTCAGGATTTAATCAAACTTGCACATATCGATTACGTAAAGAGTCTTCACCCAAATTGTGCAAAGTCACATTTATCATTTATGGGCACTCTTTCATTTTCACCACAAGCACTATTCCTCCTACAATATTGTCAGAACTGAATCAAACTTGCACATGTTGATTACCTGAAGAGTTGTTCTCCAGTTTTTGCTGAAGGTCAAGGTCACATTTGGCATTTTATGGGCACATAAAATTTTCACAAGAATCACTACTCTTTCTACAGTATTGGTCAGAATTTAATGTGGAGTGAAGCTGTGGAACGGACTGAGTTTGGAGCTTAAGCAATGCCCAAGTATGACCCAGTTCAAGAAGCAGTATAAAGTTATGGCTTTCACACAGTATTGAGCACAAGAACAACGTTGACATTCACTGGGGTTAAAAAAAAAACAAAAAACAAGGAAAATAACAGGAAGTGAACTGATGAACTGATTGTCAGCAGATTATTTTGCTGAGAGATGGAGAAGGGGTAGGTTATAATAAGCTTATGCTTCTTTCTACTCCTTTCCGGATGTCCTTAGATTGTGCTGTTCAAATTGAGATATGTATCCTACATTGTAACATTCTAACATGTTCAAAATAAACTCTTCACTCAAAATCAAACTTACACACACTGATCACTAAATACGCCTTTGCAAAAATTGTGCTCAAGATTAGGGCCAAGGTCACATTCATTGTTTTATGGGCACGTTATCATTTTCACAAGAATTGCTACTCCTCCTACAGTGTTGTTCAAATTTGAGAGAAACATGCAAACAATGATCACCTTATTGGTTTCAACCAAATTGCCCTCAAGGTCAAGGTCACAGTTATCATTTCATCGACACATTTCCATTTTCACAAGAGACACTACTTCTCCTACGGTATTTGTCTGGGTGATAATGTTTATAAAATGAGTGTTAGCGTGTATCCCTCTGCTGTATTTCGACAAATACCGTGATTAAGTATATATGGCATAACAATATCTTATGCTAGATTAGGACCTGTTGTTGTTTCGCCACTCCCATCAAAGTATGTAATTTTTTTCCGGCTGTGGACAGCGCTTTCACTTCCTTTGTTCATTACATTGTGCAGTGTCATCAGGACAAGATCCACTGAGGCTTTGCTCACTACCACATTCACACAATGCCACGAACAAAGGAAATGAAGGAGCTGGAAACAGCTGGAAAAAATTTACATAATTTGATGGGGGCGGTGAAACATCTCCAGATGTCCAGTAAACAGTTTAAACTGGCAGAGACATGGTATAATGTGATGTTGGTATGGTACTGTAATGGTACTATGATAATAATTAGCATGTTATAAATACTGTGCAATTAATACAGTATGTTGTACAGACATCGTCATTTTGGTTTTAATGGTGTCTAAGTCTGTCATTAGTATACAAGTTATTCAAGTGCTTATGAAGACGACTCCTTTGCTGTTTTTTTCCTTTAACTTATGCACTCAGCTTCACATGAGCTTTTCCTTTCTTTTCTTTTTTGGCCGCGCTACATCTCTGAAATAGCTCGATTTGATCCATTTCAATAAGTGCTGGACGTAAAGGAGCCATATTTCCTTTGCTGCTCTTAGTGGCAATTACCCAGCAGGCACTCTGCTCTCACACTAAAGCTGTCTCTGTAATTATAGGCTGCTGGTACCGAAGCTATAAGTTTGCCTCTCAGCAAACCAGACATCAGCGAGCGACATATATGCGCACAGATGTGCACGAGCAGAGCCGTGGAATGCCTAGAAAACTGTGCACACAAACACGTGCGTTTGTACATGCACTAAATCAAGGTTTATTTTTGGTTTGGGTATATTAGCTGCTAGTGTGAACGTGAAGGAGAAAAACCCACGTCTGAGGCCCAAGAGCGCTCAGCGTGTCAGCAGCACAGACGGCTTCAGCAGACTCGCATGTTAAACATGCACATGGAAGCCATTACGTTCCCTCGTTCTGTTCCAAAGAGCGCATCTCAACAGTGTGGGTTTATTACCCTGAACAAGTTGCACAGAATCCTTCAGCTATTCTCTCTGTTCCTTCCTGGCTGCATTCACTGTGCTTCGGGCAAGCGGTGTGCCGGTGGCATACAGATGTGCAGTATAGCTGCAGGTCAGACATAGGGTGAGCTGTAAGAGAAATAACACAACTCAACTTTTCCGAGAGCATATACAGGAGAGTCAGCAAGCGCACTAGTACAGACAGTCAAGAGATTTTGATATAATGAGGCGGGAAAACTGGAAGGACAGTCATTACCTCGCCATGGTTATACGATCAGTCCAGTTTGCTTGCTTGTTTGTTTCAGCAGTGTTACGCGTAACGTTAAGGATGGATTTGCATGAACATTTTGTAACCAAAGGTGGTGAGGCAAAAGTGATGAAATTTTGGGGCTGATCCAAATCCAAATCCAGATCTGGATCCACGAATTTTTGAAGGCTCCTTCAACACCGTGTCCCAGTTTAGGGGCTGGATTGGTGGAGTCTGATCGCGTCGCAGCGCAGCGACGAAATCTGCCTCCTTTCCGAGGCTCCTTCACATGCAGCCCACAAATACAACCCTCACTTTCCAGGAAGGATTGGGAGGGCACGTCAGGTTTCTTTGTACCTCACAATATCCCAAGATTCATTGTGCACCGGCGGCTGCTCAAAACGTAGCTGGTTTCACCTCACTCAAAAAGCTCACAGTACAACTGTTAAAATAATTTAGACTACGTTAGTGATTTGACTTTTAAAGCCTTTGCTTTCAGATATGAGCTGTTTAAAAAGCTGGCTGATCTTACAGAGACTGGGGCCGTTTTATGGATAACACTAAAACATGTACATAAGTAGAGCATTGTTTAGTGGTTTCATCATCACCAGATTTGTCTTTTTCTTGGAATAAATCTTGAACCAATAATAAGATTGTGATTCAAAGTTGTAAGGACATGTTTTCATTGTTAAAGAATTTAGATATAAGCAATTTTCCCCCGGGGATTCATGAATTATTCTGATTCTGATTTTGATATGTCCAAAATAAAGACATACACCCCTACGTCAAAGGGTCCTTGGACTACTTCAGTGTATGACAACTTGGGACTGTGTTTGAATCGCAATTTGTTTTCAAGATGTGATGTCCTTGGTGTGTGTGTGTGTGTGTGTGTGTGTGTGTGTGTGTGTGTGTGTGAAGAATTTACACATTTTTCATTTTACCACCACTATTTTTATCTTTAAGAATCATGTTATTAGGGTGGCAAAAACCAAAAAAAAAACCCAAAACATGGGGGATGTTTTGGTCTGCCCAGAGGTTAGCACAGTTGTCTGATGGAAAGAGGGTCCTGGGTTCAAACCCAGAGTTTACATGTTCTCCTTGTGCTTGAAGAGATTTCCTCTGGGAGCTCCAGAGCCTCTCACTATCAAAGCACACTAAGGCTGCATTCCCACTGCGGGCCATTTTGATTGTTTTGCTGAGAGGATTTTTTTTGTGTGGTCATTCACGTTATAATTTAAATGCAACGTAAATATGGATGCTACACATGGCAGCGTGTGAGTAAAACCTCACTTTCTTTCCACTGACTAGCTCCATCAACGCTGTCTGCCATGCTGGTTTTGTGCATTTTTTCTTTTTGCGCCTCCTCCTGCACAGAATTATGACGTCTGTCTCGCTTCAATGACGAAAAAGTCAGATGAAATGCGACATGACTGTTCAGACTGTGGCCACTTTGAAAAACATCGATACGTATCCGATGTAGGACCACATATGGAAGTGTGCAAAAAAATCAGATTCTGGCCACTTTTGCCCGCAGTGAGAAAGTAGCCTAAGTTGACCAAAGCATGGGGAACCTGGAGTTTATCTCCAGGTTCATCACTGTCGTTGCTCACTGCTCTTAATACTTAGTACAGGTTAAATTCAGACAGTGGGCTTTCCTACAGGTTCAGTTTATTCAGTATGAGGTGTGAATGAAAAGTTCCAAACATGGGCCCATAAAAATCAGAAACCTTACCTGACATGGACATGGATCATTCTCTGGAAGTTCCATTCTGACCACTCGTACCATGATTTCATGATCTTCAAACCCAAGGGCAAGCATGTCAGGTCAGGACTTTTTTTGACCACACTAATACAATCTTTGTTCACCATTTGCCCTATTCAGCAGAGATTTGTTGCCCTGTAACCTTTGCGACCTGTAGAACACTCAGACTGCAGGCTTACTTGTGGTTCCTAAAGTAGAACAGGAGGCAGAGCCTTCAGCCATCAGGCCCCTCTCCTGTGGAACCAGCTCCCAGTATTATTCAGGAGACAGACACCCTCTCTAGATTTAAGATCAGGCTTCAAACGTTCCTTTTTCATAAAGGTTAGAGTTACGCTTGGATCAGGTGACCTTCAACCTTCTATTAGTTATGCTGATGAGGCTCAGGCTGGGCATTTCTTCTTCATCCACCTCCTTTTTCCTCCCTGAGCCTGGTTCTGTTGGAGGTCTTTTCCTGTTGAAAGAGAGTTCTTCCTTCCCACCATCACCAAGTGTGATTGTTGGGGTTTTCTTTCTATTAGGGTCTTGACCTTATGGTGTAAACCACCTTGAGGCAACTTTTGCTGTGAATTGGTGCCATATACCTCAGTTGCTGCTACCGCACTTTCTTCTTTTGGCGCTAGTGTCTTGTTCTTGTGTTTTTTGTGTACTGTTTTTGCATTGTAGGGTGTCCTTGGCATTGTTGCAACTGTTGCACATGTTGCACACATTGCACCTTATTTATTTATCTCTTTTTTTAAAATCTTTTAAACTTAAATTTTTCTTACCTGTAGAAATAAAAACTAGTCCTGTCTCTGTCACATGTCATATGTTTACATGTTTATATGTTGCACCAGGTCCTGGAGAAACACTATTTCATTTCACCATGTTCTGCGTGGTTGAAATGACAATAAAGCTCTTTTGTATCTTTGTATCTCTTGTAAATGACTCCAGAAACTCATAACAACGAGACCCAGACACGTCAAACGGTGAAGATGCAAGGAGTAGAGGTGGCAAAGGTGGATGAGTTTAAATACTTGGGA